>JAUMHL010000021.1:20505679-20546212 GCA_032362345.1 Sandelia bainsii | reverse complement strand
ATTGCCTAGCGGAGACATGTATAAAGTAAAGAGAATTGGTCCAAGCACAGAACCCTGTGGGACCCCATAATTAACTTGTGTGCGTGGAGGACTCATCATTAACATGAACAAATTGGGATCTATCTGACAGATAAGATTTAAACCAGCTTAGTGCTGTGCTTAGTGCTTATATCACAATGTCAGTTCAACATGCCAAACACACAAAGTACATTGTAGGACAGTAATGAGCAATATTTGCCTGTTGCCAAGTTGCTTTCCCTGTGGCTACATAGAGCTTCCTCACCTCGGTTTTTAATGTTTACTGAGAAAGGGAACTAATGTCCACTTCTAACTGGAAAGACAAAACACGTTTTAACAAAATTGAAATAGTAAAAGTTTAATTAATTAGCTTCCAAATGGTTTTCCACACTTGCATTTCTTTCAGCAGGAACCCATGTATGATGTTATATTTGTGCCTAAATCCTGAGTTTTTTAGCTATTACATGCAGTAAATTATATTTATATTTCTTATTCCACAAAAAACATTCAGTTTGAGCAAATATGACACCACAGCCAAGGAACGCTGTGTGATGAAAACTCAGGTGTGTTCAACAGAACTTGTCTGGAGCTACATTTAAGGGCATCATAATCATATTTTTTCTCATATTTGCCTCCTGACTGCAGTAGCTTGTTTTCATTAGCAGCAATGGCCAGCAGTGAACGTGTCAGCGTGATGGGTTTTCTATGCCTCACCTAGCACGAACAAGTGATTAGCTCATTGTAAGCTGGGTAAGTGGTGGCAAGACAGGACACCCATGGATTTGTGTCTGTGAGGCTGTGTGCTTGGATATATGAGATGAAACATGAACATTTTTGGATATGAGAGATTCTTTGCACACCCTGACTCACATCTTATCGATTTGCAGAAGACATTGCATTTTCACTGTGCACCCCTGTGACTCACTTGTTACCTGGCTCCATAATATGTATGTTTGGCCCTCTGGTAAGGACACTATAACACAGAGTTCATAACACAGGTTGCACATACAACGCTCAAGCATTAGCAAAATCAGAACAATTTAGCTCCAGATGTGACCTTGTGTATGATGTGTGTTTGCTGGAATGGTGGAGTGCTCACACTGCCTGTCACTGTCTGTTTCAAGTTTCTCCTCCATTCATCCAGTGATTACACCACAAAAAATTAGGTGCTCAACATATTTGACTATGTACACCACCTGCTGGCAATCTATAATCAGTTACATCATCAACAAGTTACAGCCCTTTTTTGCTGTTTTAAGTTTACTTACAGAGGAATTTACTAGAAAGGGCTGCTAAACTGTGACTAGAACAAGAAATTAAATGTACATACAACTTATTATATGAAGGTTCCAAAGGAAACATAATTGCAAACAGATGATGTTTTATAATTATAATGAGGATTTATTATTAATTGACTTATTTGACAAGTTGCACATATGTTGGTATTGTACGTATCAGTAAAATCTTCACAGACCACATTTTTTTTCTGTGGAAATTAGATAGTTTCAGCATTTTCTTATGTTTTGGTTAACATTTACTTTACTAATTACTAAAACCACTATCTTTCCATAACCTTAACCAAAAGTGCATAAACCTAACCACAGATGGGACTTTGGATGTGAATCACACAATAACCTCTATGTCTGATGTAAATTTCCATTTTCTTTAGAGTTAGTGCAAAATTTCATAGATTTCCACAATATTACGACAGTGTTGAGAAATTCTAGACAAAACATGAAAACTATACCGGTCATGACTAGTGTTGCAAAAAAAAAAGTTACAATAACCCAACTGAATGAAGGCTTAAATTAATGACTATAAATAAATGTCAGGACTCATTTAGCCTTTTCAAGACATGCATTATACAGCAAGACCCTCAATGACAACTTTTTAAGTTTCTTCAGAGTGAGAAGACACATCTGTTTTTGTGCCAGTCACTCAGTGTCCAGCTTCTTTCTTGGTGTGTGATTTGACTCTCAGATTCCTCCAGTCATCCCCAGTTCAAAACTTCCACTACCACTTAGCCAGATTGTATACTGTATGTTTCCAAGCAGCTAGTGTTGCAAACATTTATGTTACCTCTGTCTATTTTCTGTTTAAGTGTGACAAATAAGCGGAAAAAAAAATCCGGAAGGGGGCGCTGTATGTGACTGCATGCCCCTGGTCAACTAGTGAATCATATTTGCCACCTCAGTGTCTGCATTTTTGACCAGTTACACTTTGCTAGGTTTAAGACAACCTGTTTATCACACAATTAAAACAGTTTTTTTATGTAACCACAGTGCTGACTGAAAAGTCTGGACGTGAAAAAAGTCATGCAACTGAATATCACGAGTAGTGGAAGTTTCATTTCAGTAAGTTCAAATGAGTTTGCAGGCATAGCCAACCTTTTAATTTGTTTGGGAGAATTCTATCCAAATTAATTCATATCAGGAGAAAAGACTCGCCTTAGGAAGAGGGAAAACAATTTCAAGGCTTTATAATGTTCCTACTGGTTGTCTGTGCAGAACCAAGGTCTGACATCTCACTAAAGCCTTATCGTAACATGAAGCAATCTTCTTTTATGATTTCACATTATTTTTTAATGGACTTTTTTTCTTTGTCACTGTGAAATAACCTAATCAATCCCACTGAGATTTTAATGGCGGTCCTCACCTCCTCTTCTCAAAACATCTTGTGAGAGAATAATTTGGACAGTAAATGTAGCCTGAGAAAGTGAGATGAGCCATGAATCCCTGTCCATGCATTTGTTCTTAAAATTGTCTTCATAATGACTGGTTTTCAGCCCAATACTTAAATATCTTGCCATTTAAAGGGAATTTTGGTATTCACAGCACTAAGGCCATAATACACAGGCTGCTATTTCAGGCAATGCCAGTTGATAATGATGCCAATTAAAGGGATACATAGAAGAGAACTGACAATGAGGACAAAATACTTGATCTTGATCATAAAATAAACTGCTTGTGACTTTGTTGGCAGTAAAATCTACTATCTTCAGTGTGTTGCCAGATATTTAATCTATACTACAAATAACCCAAAAAAATCTGCAGAATTGATTTTTTTTTATTTTTCTAGATATAAAGTTGGGAATTAAAAGCATCAGTAACACCTTGACAAATTTTTACCATTTATTATTATATTTTCTCAACCATTGCTGGGATTAAATTTTCTGCTCTAGGTTTTGCCTAACTAACTAAATTAATTAACAAATCTAAGGCTTACTAACTATATAACTCATATATATAGAATATGTTCAATATGCCCTTAATATGATGAAATGCGGTCTTATAGTCTAAAAAACAGACCAGGTTTTAAATTATATTTCACAAAAATAACAGCGCCTCAAAACATGGGACCTCATGGAAGAACCACTTGTACAAACAAATTTGTTCTTAACTGCCATGTACAAGCCATTTAAGAAAACTTGTGGCATTCACCAATTTTCTCTTACTTAGATTTTTCTCTTTGTTAAGATCAAAATTCATGAGTGGTCCAGACCTGGCGTACCTGTCATGAACAGACAGACTATCTGCACTTGACTCTGTGTATTTCATTAGCTTCCACATTTCTGTTCTTTCGTAAAGTGGGAAAATCCCTTCCTCTTGCGTTTTGGTTATATTGCAGATTTCCAAATCCACAGTTCAGTTCAGACCTTGATTTTTAAGGCACAGTTTGGTTTGACCTACATCCTGTACTGACCCTGAATGCCTCACAACACAGATGGTAAGGTGATGGTGGATGGTTTATTGTGTTTTAGTTTCCTGATTTCTGACAACAGACTTGAAGCTCTGCTGCATGAAATTCTTATTTACTCTCACATGACCTTTCCGTGAATGAAATGCTCTGAACATTAAACTGAAGATGAGCTTTATATGATAATTTTAGGGGTGAATGATCATATCTCATAGAGCTATGTTGCCTTTGTCAGTTATTTTCTCACTTTTTAAAACTAGTGAACACTATTACATATACACACTTTCCTCTGTGTATCTAGATATAAATTAAACAAATAACTAAATATACCAGCAACAAAGATCAATTGTTTCTAATTATCATTTGCTATCAAAAAACATTTTTTGATATATTTTTTGAAAATTACAGCTTGTAATTCTTAAATGACTTGGTCACATTATGGATTGCTTTTGATTGGACACGTCACAGGTGTTTTTAGCACACAGCCTACATACTGGTTACATCTTTAGCAAGAAGATTTCTTAAGCTTTATCACTAAATCACTAGCCAGCTGAAAACTAGTTAGTTGTTGCTAGCTGGTGCAACTCAGTCCCAATTGCTAATTTGGCATTTGTTCTGTTTATTGGATCTTTTAATAGTTAGGCATTCTCTAACCTTTAGATTAGCAGACTTCTCTCTTTGTCTGTGTTGTTGACTGCCTCACTGGTTTGCATCATTAACCCTCTGTAGCTGTGGGGCTAATAACACAAACACAAGTGTCCATGGCTCAGATCTTTTGAATAGGGAGAGAGCGATAGGGTTATCACTCATGTCAAATTCCTGGCCAAAGTGGCCACTTTGTCTGGGGAAAAAAGATCTGGCTTCGTCATGCCTTGGAAGCCATTCATTCCACTTGAGTGAAAGGAGTTGAAGACAGTGGAACAAGCCCTCAAAAGGATAGCACTGCAGCAGTGTGGAAATCTAATCAAATTTTAAAGAAACATCTAATTTTTTCATTACTTTTGAAGTGCATGTGGCTGTCTTTGTGTTCATTAAGTGTTTTGACTTGGGGGCCCATTAGCTACATTGACACTGATGCACAATCCACCACATGATTTCTCTTGTGATCAATATGAAATAAGTCTGCCTCAAACAAGTCCTGCAAATCTGGTTTCATGGAGATTTTCATCTGGCAGTTGATTTGAGAGCGAAGAGGGCCACTTAATCACTCTCAACGCGGACTTAGTGAAAGACTCGGAACCAGCCATGACACGCAGGGGTAATAAATACGTCAAGCCATCAATTAGGAAACTTAAAACGGTCCGTACATAATTTGGCAGCAAGTTTAAGGTTGAGTGTGTATCAGCGCAGATATAATAAGGTGTGATGATGGCTAAGGTCACACAAAAGATTATGTTTCTTCAACTCACAGAATTAATGTAAGTTTATTGGGTAACAACATTAAAAATAAAGATCTCAAATAGACCAGAAATATAATATCTCAGTGATATATTAGTTGTAAGTTGGATTTCCCCTAAGCTCCTGAAAAAAACCTTTTCTGCAATTTTACTGAAAATCTTATCCAAGCTCCACATTTTAAAGTGCTGTGTGTTACATGTCAAAATATTTTCTCTCTTCTTGAATGATCACTACACACCTGCACTATGAACAGTGTCATTTCTGAATGTTGAGAAATCAGAACCAAACTGTGGCTCCTGCCGTCTTCCACTTGCTCCTGCTGACAGTCCAGCTAAATGTCAAATCTGTCAACAGCTACCACTTTACCCCAAGCGACAAAAGAGGGCTCAGGTTGCTACTGTGGTTCTGTGTTTGCTAGAAACAAGGAGAGGCTTGACACATGAGAGGCTGCTTCACATGAGAGGTTACAACTTTTGTATTGAATCTTGACATATATTTAACCTGGTATGACATTGTCGAGTGTAAAGCTCTTACTAATGTGTTTCTTTTTTTGGTGCTGGAAGGTGTGGCTCACCTCAACAGGAATACCTAAAATAAGACAAAACAACAATAACTCCAGACCAGGTAAAATGTGAAGTTTGTATCACAAACCAAATTCAAATCTCATAGGATTATTGGCTTCACCAAGCCTAACACTTGCCATAGTGGATAACCGGTATTTTTATTAACTGGGTTATCAAACATCTCTGTGAAGCCTGGGTTTTTCTATATGACTATGAACACGCAACACGCATCACCAGAACCATTTGTGTGAGATAAAATGATGATGCCTGCAGGGAAATTTGGTTACGGAACAAAATGTGAAAATGTGATGTTCCACTGGTTGTGGAAAACATTAGAAATTACTTTCAAATACTCAAGTGCAGCAAATAATGAATCACTGCAGGATTATTATAATTGTTTGACTAAATGATTATGTTTTTCTCTTTTAAGGTGTGAGTGATGCACAAAGAAGATAAAATTATTAATGTCTGACTGTTTGTGCTGACAGAGCAAAGAGGAGATAACAGTTGGTTTCTAATCATGAGAAATATTTAACAGTGTGTGAATGATTAATTATTATTAATTAATCCAACTACAGTGTTAATCATCACTTTGTGGTTATTTAATGATAAACTCTGCCTCAGTTTGTTAGAAATTCAGTTTTAAAACCAAAGTGACCTGGGAAAGCCTGAAACAGCAAAATTATTTTACTGATCCAGCCTATATAAATATTTAGCACTCTTTATTATTTATTGTTTTTTTGTAAACTCTTTTTTAGGAATGATGATTTCAGTTGTTCCAGTAATCTGATTGGTCAGTAATTGAAATGTTGACAGGTTTTGACCTGCTCCGCAGCATAAGTTACCATGGTGCTCTAAAGGTGAACTGCCTTCATGATGCTGGAAAACCACTAATCTCGCTTTGTTATCCATGTCCCCAGTGAGTTCAGGCTACACCATGCCTAATATCAATGCAAGGAGTACTAGGAGGAGTACTGTTTTGTTCTGTTTAGGCCGTCCCTTATATTTATAGCACTTTTATTTTTTAATAAAAAATAGAGGAATGATTGCCAGACAAACATTGTTTGGACAAA
Organism: Sandelia bainsii; assembly: GCA_032362345.1. Taxonomy (NCBI): domain Eukaryota; kingdom Metazoa; phylum Chordata; class Actinopteri; order Anabantiformes; family Anabantidae; genus Sandelia; species Sandelia bainsii. The sequence goes on along the minus strand of JAUMHL010000021.1, from coordinate 20,539,464 downwards.
ATAGACTTGTAGTGTTGTTTTGGTAGTAGAACTTCCATTTTAGAAACATTTGAAAAAAATTTGTGTTAGTGAAAAATAATGAATATGACCATAAAGCAAAAAAGAGAGAACTTATGAAGAAAAGACTGTACTTGATATAAGCCCTTTCAAAATAAAGGTATTGTTCTCTCTGCCACTGAGGTAAATATCTGAAACTATCTGAGAATTTTTGGTCATGGGTCACCTGGGTCAGCCAGGTGTCTTTCTGTGTGGAGTCCCCCCGTGCCTGTGTGGGTTTTCTCCAAGTACTTCAGCTTCCTCCCACCGTCTAAAAACATGCAGCTACGCTTAAGGGGGAGGGTTTAGGGTTAGTTGGTGACCCTAAATTGTGCATAGGATTGAATGGTTGTCTGTCTCTATATGTTAGCCCTGTGATAAACTGACTACCTGACTAGGGTATACCCCATCTTATGCCCAGTGACAGCTGGGATATGCTCCAGCACTCCTGCGAACCCTTGAGAGGAAAAGTGGTTAGGATAATGGATGGATGGATGGATGGATGGTAGCCAGTCAAAGTTTTGTTGAAAGTTGGTTGAGAAATGAAGCAGATATAAAGTGAAGAGAAAAGTCAGAATGGAAAAGTTTTTCACAGGCTTTTATTTGTGCTGACACAGGCTGGGTGTGGGCAGCAGATATTTTAATGGATTCTGTTGAGATACCTGAATGACAGGTGCTGTCAGACCCTGTTTGACTAATTGTCGTTTGGTACTTACTGAGAAGATGGCCGATCAGACGCCCACTGAAAGGCACTAAGGTATGGTGTCATCACCTCCCAGTTTTCAGCCATTACATCAGCCAGTCAACCTGGCTATGACTCTGATGTAATTCCTCTTACTTTCTCCATCTTATACTCATTATTATCTCTCAGCATCACACTGTCTCTATCATTTCGTTCACATTTGTTTTGCATTCAGACATTACCTGTCTCAAAAAATTTTCAACCAGAAAATCTTGAGGTTGAACGAGTAAAAAGAGAAATAAACAGTTTCTTCTGCGGACTTCAATTAGACTATTTATCAATAGGAGTGTCTGGCTGTAAGGTGAAAGATGGGAACTGCATTCATTCGTGTTTTGATTTGGCTGTGCCTGGAGGAGAGCAGATAGAGATTGATGAGCTTATTAAATCTAAACAGACTCCCAGACAGACAGCGCATTAAACCTACAGTGTTTGGAGCCCTTCACAATGCAGGTCAGTGGAGTAGCAGCCTATCAAAATCAAGATTGTCCATCATAAAGATACTAAGGCCATTCAGAAAGAACAGTCCATTTGTTTTTCAGCTGTCAGCCTAAGTACTTCAAGAAAGATTTAATGGACGTATTTTTCAAAAGTTTTTCTATTGTCATGGCAATGCTATATCAATAATGGTGAAACATGCCCTAGTATTTCACTTGGTTAGAGAGAAACACTGAAGTTCATCTTGAAGTGTTGCAAATCAATAATAGAGTTGAATGCTTTGGTACTTGTGAAGTCCCTGAGTGAGACTGAACCTGTGCGCGTGCTCATGGTCTATAAAAAGATTGGATCAAATAGGCCAGATGCTTTATTTGCCTAATTGTAACAGTTTTCTAGGTTATTTATAATTTTTTTTTCTGCATTGTGTTCTTAAATTTCGTGTTATTTTTTGCTTTATCAATAGGAGAGTTTGCTAGTCTTTAGATTCACATACGGGTCGGCCAGTGCTTCAATTCCATCGTCCTCATGCCTTTCCAGATTGTTGCAGAAGCCCTTCCCTCATGACTCCTGGTTTTCAAAATGCTGACTCAAGAAACAACATACTTTTTATCTACATCCAGATTCTTGCTCCTTCAAACATAAACTTAAAAAAAAAGAAAAAAAGAAAAGGTTTAGCTGACATTTGCTGTGTAACTGGTTTGTGCAGTGTGTGGTAACATTAGGTAGAATGGTATGGTCTGTGTTTCATTGTGTCAAGTGAAGGAAGAGCTGCAGCGCCTTTCTGTTTGTTAAGCATTCCCCTGTGCTCTCCCATGGCGACTAAACTGCTGACTGGCACTTTCTAGTACCAAGATGGAGAACACGTACAACAACATATAGCTTCACATGCACACACGCACTTACTGTGTACACACATCTGGAGGACTTAACATGGCTTTACATGGAGTGCTGGTCCTCAGCCAGCAGCTGTTGCCAACAACCCATCATCACACTTTTCACCTGGCAGTGTCTCGACAGTCCGTCCTTTTACAGCTCTCCTGTTAAAATGCGCCAGTACAGAGTGTGTCTCCATTTGTGTGAATGTTTGCGCAGGTGTTAATGTATGTGTCTCTGATATGGTTATGTGTCAGAAAATAAAGTGCTGGCAAAGATAGTTGTATGCTATGAGACCCAGAACATGAAAGGCTGTTTATGAGCACAGGGCTTTATTCCAGCCACATTATGTCTTGTAATAGGCTTCCTTTATGACTGATTACATTTGTTCTCACAGGAGCAGCTGCCAGTGAGTGGACTTGTCTTTCTGCACTGTACTATGATCCTTGAAATACAAAGACAGAAAAATGATAAAAGTTTAGGTTGACACCAAAGCCAAACAATAACAAAATCAATCCAAGCTGAGACAACTTTATTGTCTACCTTTGTTTGCACAAAAGTAGAAATTTCTCTTTAGCCTGCATTACAGTCAGCATATCAGATGTTTCAAGATGCAAGTCGTGGGTTGCAGACAGCATCTTTCCATGGAAAGTAGTTGCATACTGTTCTGAAATGATTAGTTCTTCAGTGCTCAGTAGATGAATTAAATAGTTAATGGATTGAAACTTAAGTGCCATCTTGAATGAGGGTTTTTTCTGTCTTATTTTTGTTATTTAAATCTATTTATCTTTTAACAAATAGGATAAACCAAGCATTTTGATGATGCCACATATAGCTCTGCGACATCGGGATGAGTGCTTTGCCTCACTTCAAGTCCATATTTCCCAAACAACTTTTGACTGAGTTTAAAAATATGTTTTTCCCTAAAAATAGTCACACCAGTGCTGGGGTTATGCTCTAGTCTTTTGAGATCCTGCAAATAATAAGTATAGTTGATGGATGGAGAAATAATATTTTATAAACTGAATAATTCATCAGCTATTTAAATGTCAGTAATGGGAATAATTGACATATTTTAGTTGCAGCCTTCTGGTTTCTGTCTTTTCTTTTCCTCTGTTTCTTTTCTGGGATCAGTGGACAGAGAGAAGTCCTGCCAGTCCATCCTACTGTCTGTCACTCCTCACCAGCCAAACACAGAGCTCTGGTTACAGCTGACATCAAAAACCTCCACTTCACACACGCGCTCAGTTGGAGAGGCCTTCTTTGTCCAGGCATGTGTTCTGCCATGACTGGCCTCTTAACATACCAAATACACACAGAGACAGATTTTGATGTGCTGCAGCAAGAGGTATGTTAAGTGGCAGTAACTGGCAGTAACTGGTGAAGTGACTTCCAAAAAAAAATCTGGAGAGCAATATTTGGAGAATGAAATATAGTTCAGGGGCTGATAAAATACAACAAAGGCCGTTCACAAGATTATATGGAAGATCCACAATTTATCAACAACTGTGAAATTATTTTACTCAGCAGATATTCACTTTAATCTTATTAACCACTGACTTTACTGTGATTTGAGATGACATACTTATTGGATTAAGAAACAAGGGAACACCCACAAAAGGCAACCATCATGTTTACTCTACAACATATTAATGAAACCAGATTAGTAATATATAAATGTGTTTGTAGCTAGGGAAGATTAATACGTACTATCAGCATCACAGGGAGATGATTCATCTCTGCAGAAAGAAGTTTGAAAGTAAAAGTCAAGGTGATTCAAAGGCTTCTGTTCTTGTTAGAGTGGGTGGCTTGTATAACTAATTTTAGAATCAAGCTTATTACTTTTATGTGTGATTCATCTCAGGGAAACTAAATTTGTATTTCTAACCTTTTCTGACATCAGCAGAAGCATAAAACAGTGGCTGATTCCCACACACAGTTTTTTAAACATGCATGCAGTCTGCAGTATTTATGTAGTTTGTTGGTAAAAGTCTTAGGTTTGTCTTGATGCAGCAAATAATAATAATAATAAATAATAAATAATAAATAATAAATAATAAATAATAAATAATAAATAATAAATAATAAATAATAAATAATAAAATAATAATCACCTTTATTTCATTCTGGTTTGTGCAGATCCCTGATAGTGTAGTTTGACTCTTAGATTGGCTTTGAAGTCTGTGAATTTCAAAAATCATTTCATTTTTTTCCCTCTATGATGCTAGCATTTTATTAAAGTTTCTTATCGGCCAACTGCTGGAGGCCAGTTGTGTGACAGCTTGCTGGGTTTGTCCTCAGAGAATCCATCTCTGTGTAAGTCTCTCTGGAGAGCAGAGACACATTCATCACATGCCCTGGAGATCTGTGTATGCGCTTACAGAAATGGTGAATGTGAGCAGTGGAACGTATCAGGACCTATGTCTCCATATATACTGTATCCATATGCGCATAAACAACCAGACACGCTCCTGTGACTTACAAGTGAGGAAAACACAAACGCACACCAGAAGCAACTGGTTCAGTGTCTTGTCCAAGAACACTTTGACATGTGGACCAGAGACACTGAGGATCAATACAATTGGTGGACAACCCACTTCCCCTCCTGATTCACACCCCTGCTGCCAGTATTATATACCCCTTCATCAACCAAACTCTGACCCATTGAGGCACTGACTCCACAAGACCTCTGAAGGTGTCCTCTGGTGTCTGGCAACAAGGTGTTGGCAGCATATCCTTTAAGTCCTATAAGTTGCAAGGTGGAGCCTCCATGGATCTGGCTCCCATAGTGCAGCCTGGTGCAATCTCTTCCCCAGGTAAATGAGACATGTACCCAGCCTTCCACATGATGTAAAACGTCAATGTTCCATGGTCCAGTTTTTACACTCATGTGCCCATTGTAGGTGTTTTTTTTTACTGTGTACAGGGTTCAGCATGGACACTCTGACCAGTCGGCTGCTACACAACCCCATTCACAGCAAGCTGTGATGGCATGGCCAGTATAACATTTTTCAGAAACTTGTGCACCCTTAATCAGACCAGATGTGCCATACCCACATTTTGGCCCTTGTCAGTCAAGTCAAGTCTTACAGATGCTTATTATTTTTCCTGCTTCCAATACATCAGTGTCAAGAACTGACTGTTCAATATATTCCACACCTTCACAGGTGCCTTTGAAACAAGATAATCAATGATATTCACTTCAGCTGGTTTTACTGTTTTGGCTGATCGGTGTATAGTAGAATATCGTTTAATAAAAAGTTGTGATGGAGTTTCACACTTCTAATCAAAATAACCTCAACACTTGAGAACAAAATCTGTGTTTGTATTGGAATGAAAAGCTCAACTTATAAAAGGCAATCTCACATAAGAACATAAATCACTGTGAAAAAATTTGCCCACAAAAAGCCCAAACCCATAATTCAAAATCTGTGCCACAGGTGATGTGTATTGTATAACATCGTATTATTTACATTGTGTTGTACTATTTTGTGGCTGCATTGATTTCAGGCAGCAGTAATGTGTCCACAGCAAATTTCTCCCCAAGGAACAACAAAGCAAATGTTCATTATTGAATCCCCAAAGAACTCCCAGGCACAGTGAATTGGAAAAAGAAAACCGATTTATTAACATGGCTCACTGGCACATTCATTCAGCAAAAATGCCTTCATCAGGGAGCCGTTGTCTCCATCCTGTGAGTTTTTTCCCCCTCTTTCAGTGTCCTAATTTGTCCCACATGGATTATCATCCATTCCCTCATGGCTGCTGTGACACTCTCCAAAATGACAGATGTCGAGAGCTCAGTCCCAGATTTATGTCTCTTTTTCTCTGTGTCTGTGTCTCACAAACACACACTACTTGTGCTGATAAGCGTGCTTTCCTACGGACATGTGATTAGTTGTGTGGGTTGTATTTGGATTAAAAGGTGGTAGGTGGTAACACAAAATGATGCATTGCCAGTAAAGCAAGATCATTAATTACAGTCATTATATCTATCACACCAAAAACATACATTTACACACAAATGCACACCTACAGTCATTGTTTGACTGCCCCCTACGTCACAGTCTAATGACACAGCACAGTAAAATAAATTGACACCCTTGAACATACACATGGTGTGTATATTCTATGAACAATATTGAGGTAAATTTGTCTCTGTGCATGAGTTATCTGTGTTTGTGAATACTGAGTACTCACAGTGCATTAGTATTGCAGGACAAGGCACCACATGCAACAAACAGATTCGCATTCATGCATCACTGCTGAGTAATAGGTGGTGGCTTTGGTGGATTTCCTCTGACAAATGTCTTTCTTCATTACACTCAAAATCATTCCCTCTTCCTCACATGCACTGAAGGAAAAAGACTAATTTACAGTTACAATATACAACATATTCATATTTTTGACCATGTATTTTGTGCTGTTTGCTGATTCTGATTCTTTTCATCTCATCTTTCTCACAAATCTTGAGCAAATCACCACCTAACTGTGAGCCTGGAGACAGATTAAGTACAGGCTGCTGCACACAGGCTGGATAGCATCGGCCTCATATAAACAAAAAAAAACAAAGCAGGTAGATAGGTACCAGGCAACAAACAACATGCATTTGTTTGAACTGGAGAGACTTACATTGTGAAGAGATTTCAGATAATCTAATCATGTGTATGTCTCTTCTACTTTTGTTGCACTAGACCAAAATCACATTTTTTTGTCTCAGAAAGACATTTCCATAGTCCTCTTGCTTCATGCTCTTTAACAAAGTCAGTAAGTCAGACTCTCTGTAATTTTTTCTATATCAGGGAATTATTATTTCTTACTACAAAACATTGGGTGGGGATGTACAGACTGTGTGATGATGTAAGGGAAAGAGCAGGAGGAGAGGTGGAGACGCTGGGTCTGCCTTGCTGTCTCCACTCTTTATTTCTATCTGGCTGGTTGCTATGTCTTTTTCTCTCTGTCTATGTCTGCCTCATCTGTCTCTCTTTCACATTTGCTTTTGCTTATACACACACACACAGGTGCCTTTTTTGTGGAGACTGACACCTATGAAAAGCCATGATTAAGTTAGTTTTCATACAATATCTGCTTTATTTTGAGTCTGTTTTAAAGGTCACACAAATTTACTGCCTTTTGAAGGTGATTTGGTTTGAGGTTCTTTGAAATGCCTCGCCGTTCTTTCAGTGATAAATGCAATGACTAAAAGTAGAAACAAATACGATCACACAATCACACCAAAGATCAAATATAGTGTCTACAACTGCGGGTCGGCTTTTAGAGCATATTCTCTTCACAGTAATCATAAGAAAAATGTTGAAAATAAAAAAAGCTTTTAGCTTTGATCCAATGCTATAACTTTAAAACTACTTTTTACTGCAGTATGATCCCAATTCAGAGTGCTGGTTTCTCTGAACCCTTTGAAAGTTAAACAGGACTTGTTAACGTCCGTCCTATTTTTGTCACTCATCCATCCACAAACTATAACGCTCTCATTCTCTGAAAGGAAAGTAGCCCCATTTGTCTGCACCGTCACCGATGTGTTTTCTCATTTGTCTGTCAGTGAATCGGCTCAGTGAGTTAACAGCAACCTAATTCCCGCTATTCGTCGTTCATTCTCACTCGGGTGCCTGAGACCCGCTGTAGTGATTTAGTGCTCAGGAACTTAAGTACTCCAAGTGGAAACTCATAGAGGGAAGGAAGGGCTTTCCCTCTTCATACGATGATTGATAAATGATAGTCAGGGGGGCCTCCAGGCCTTCACTGCCCCACACTAATAAGCGGTTACATAGTGAGGAGAAACATGTGACTAAATCCTTCCACTGCTCTGTCTTTCAGTTTTCTGTCTCACTGTCTTTTTTGTTTATTTCTATTTGCCTGTAACAGTGTAGCCACTGTCCACAAATATACTCCTAATCTGTGTTGACAGAGGCTTTTCTGTTCAAATTTGGGTCAACTTTTTCTGGCCAACACATTAGTTTGATGGATTGTTAGAAAATAGTGGTGACCACACACTGCAATTTCAGGCCAATTTAGGCCACCTTAAATTTACATCAATTTCCAATTGGACAGAGACTGAACCCATTTGTACACTAAAGAAACAGCTCACTGCGGTAGAACATTTGTACGTTTTGGAAGGCACATCCCCAACTGGGATTTTGGACAGGTTTACCACTGTCACAGTTTTCCCAAGCAAACTTTACAATGCTTTTCACAGTTTTTGTGCATATATATCTAGATTGATTTAGTTACTTTAGACGAATTTGTTTGTGTGTTTGCAATTACAGTAGATAGACAAGCAAGAACAACAGTTACGAATGCAACAATTCAGTGGCATTTAAATCACAATGCAGCTGTATGTTGCATTTATCACATTGTAGGTTGTAAAATGTTTGGTTTTCACATGTTTGGTGATGATTTGTTTATTTTTAATGTATTTGATGTATTCTTTATTATTCTGTGTGCATTACGGCTGCATCATAACAGTATGTACATGCAGCTACAGCATGATTAAGGTTAGAAAATTAGAACCACTTGAATATAAATGGTGACAAATTGTAGGAATGGTTCAAAAAGCCTGTGCACATAATTGTTGTTGGTGTTTTGTTTTTGTTTTTTTACATGAGATACTCTACATGCTGTATTGGCTTTGATTATTGGAAGGAACACAAATCATGCATAATAAAACCATCCAATATGAAGAGAATACGTAGGGAGCCTGGGCTGGATTTTTATCAGACATTTTCAGACAAAGTTCTGATATATTTTTTTTATATATTTTTTTTTCTGTCACCGATTTTGGGAAGCATTTATACTGCTGTTGTTATGACAGATGGTTGAAATCCCAGCTGGTACATGTGGGAGTGGATTCAAAGTCTTTTAATCACTGAACATTTTTAGTGTAGGTGAGCAGGTGGGTAATTATCCTCTAACCTTTCCAGGGTCATGCTCAGGTAATTGAAATATTACTTGAAGTTTTGTTTTCCCCATTCTTTGCTAAAAACTGTTTAGAGAAAGTTAGTAAACTTTTTGATTTTAGTTGCTCAGCCCAGTTGAGCTTAGTTGCTCTGTAAACATGTTTGGTTAGTGGTCAGGGGTCATAGAGCAGCTGATATTTACCAAATAAGCAATATAATCATGTTTATTTCAATATAATGTTCTTAAATTGGTTCTAGTTATCAGTTTGAGTTCTTGACACCTTTTCCGCTGCCCATTTATACCATTCTTCGTCCTTAGCTGATCTAGGTCTTGAGCCACAACTGCTGCAGCATGATAAGACCTGATAACTCATCCACCCGTTTTTAATTCCACTTCATGTTTCACAAAGAAAGGCAACACTCTATGATGTAGATATCACCCAGCAAATGCCACAAGTGTGTCCGATTAAATCTGTACTTGTCCTTCTTGCTGTCAAACAAGCGCACTTGGCATCATTTGCTGTGATTGAGCTCATGCAAGGCTGGCTCTAACGGAGGAGTGCCACGAACTGTGTTCAAAGGAACATACCTCCATCTTGGATATCAAACATTTGGCAGGGCACCCAGCGAGAGTAACCCAATGAGCAATCGTCAGTACAAGGATAAAAGCTGACCCTGCGGGTAACATTGCTAATCTCTAAAAAAAAACTGGTTATCCTGAGGTCCTTACTGGACAGATTTAGACTCATGTATTATTTTAAGATCTATTGAATTAGTAAGATTTTTTGTTAGAAAATGTAAATTATGATGATACTATTTGTCTTTTCTATTTTGATTTTTTCAAAGTATATAATATATAACACGTCCTGCAAATAAACTTTTCATATTGTTAAATAACAGATACTGTAGCATCACTGTGGTGTTTAATTTTGTATTCCACTCAGAGTCTAAAGGTCTTAGAAAGTGAAAGAGTCTACCTCTTCCATCTGTTTAACACTACTTCAAGCTAGTGCTAATTTCATTAAAAAATTAAGAAAAAGAAAAATTAGAACATAATAGATTAGACTTTTTTTCTGATGAAGACAAGGTATTGACAAGATTAAGTAAATGTTGTTAAACAATAACTATGACTACATTTTCATAAAATGTGACTAAAATGGGGTTTAAAAATAAAAACGGGGTGTCAACATGGGTCCAGTTTTAGTGATGGCAAATTACCAGTTAAAATGTACAGCAATGTGCAGTCCTGTGACCGCATTCTGTAACAAATGAAGGAGGAGGAGATGTAGTAATGTGGAGAGCACTCAGATCACAATGCAACACCTTATGTTAAGTGAAGGTTTGACCAAATAAATAGACAAGTCAACAATCAGAGAATACTGATGTTATTTTAGTTTGAGACAATTTAGAAAACTTGTACTAATGCCCATAATGAATTAAACAAATTAGCTGCTCTGAGGTAACTTGACAGTTTGGTTATTTATTGAGGTTTACTCATTACTACATATATTTTGTTCACAAAAGGTACAGTACATGCAGAAAGCAGAAGCAGCCAGCAAAATTAATATTACTGTACGCTTTCTGTGCTCTGTTACAAAATCTGAACATATCTGTGACACTATACTGTCAAGTGTTTTGTGCTGCTGTGCTTCGGGGAACATGCTGTATTAAACACCTCAGTCTGAGACACAGGTCTTGCATGTGTACTCACACAGCTTTGGGCACATGCTTTCCTCCTTTAGCCTCCCTGTGGCTGTTTCCACCGTTGCCCTCCAGCTAATGTTTTGTCATCTGAAGCTGTGATATTATGTGAATTAGCCTGCAGCGGAGATTGCCTTGTGGTAGTGATTCATCACCTGTTTGGCAGAGGTGACTGCATGAGTGACTGAGCGGTCGGTTACTGCTATGACGTGCAGAGCGAGCATCTGGTGTAGGGGGTTAATTGAGGGCGATTAAGGTGATTAATGGCTTTGTTTGAAGTGAAAACACAAGACAGACTAGCTTGTGTTACAGAGCAAATATTTTTGGGAAAAAATCCATCAGTGGCACGAGTGTAGAATGGCTGAAGATGGTAGCAGTCAGGTGGCAATATGAATGAAATACATAGTGTGCATTTGTGTGAATTTGGGTGTGTTGGGATGAAGAACTGGTTGTGTGTGTAAGGAAACAGAGACGTAGACTTGTGTGTGATCACTGAAGGGAAAAGAGTAATATTGACATGAAACTGGGTAAAAAGAGTTTCTGTTTCCACACTGCTCCATTTATATTATTGTCTTCAAGAGACACTTTCTGTGTGCGCGTGTGTGTGTGTGCGCGTGCGTGCGTGTGTGCGTGCGTGGCTGCATGTGAGTGAAAGAGAGATTGAAAATCAAGACAGCCAGAGTCACTCTGACATATCTATGCTCAGCACAAACACGCTCAAACACACTGCATGTGAACAGTGGTTGTGGAAATCCACGTTTTCTCCTCCACAGATGCAGCTTTCTCTCACTCTCAAACCCACCACCCCGAAAAGCTTGTTACTCTGAAACAGGAAGCAATTCCACTCAAGTGAATTGATCATTTTTCCCCAGGCATCAAGGTTTTGAAAAAGCATCATAACAGACAACAGCTCTATACTTTCTTAGTGACTTGCTGATTTGATGCTCTGATGAAGATTTCAAATTTGTTTTTATGACATTTTTAACCATAATTTGGGCTGTTTGATGCTACACAATATTTTTAAAAGATTTGTTTGCTTTTTCCTCATCGTAATTTGACAAATCTTGTAGTTCAGCACTCACAAATCAAAATTTTAATGTAAATCAAACACCCTTATAGGGAGAAAACACATTAAACAATAAATGACAACAATAAAATCCTTAAAGATAAAGTCAAATAATTGGTCACAGGTTAACAATCATGTTATATTACTGTAGATTAGTCCTAGATTCTGCACAACCTCAGCCACTGATGACCAAATGCATCCTCACAAACAAGAGTCTAGAGTCAAAAAAGCAAGGTCCTTAGCCTTTACTAGACCACTGTAAGTCATTTTAAGCTTATTTAACTTAGAAAATAAAGTTTGCAAGATAAGACTTGAGACTGCTCAGAGTAATTTTGTTATATTCTGTGTGTCTGCGGGTAGGGACTGAATTAATCAATGACTTTTATCATGGTTAGCAGTATTATTAGTATTAGTATTAATATTGTATGAAAAGAAAGAGTGTCTAATTATTAAAGACATACAGAAAGTCTCTGAAATGTTTACATCTAACAATGCTTGCTGGGAAGCTAGCTAACTTTGTTTAAACATGATTTAATGAGTTGGGTCAACTTGAAGCAGTTCATTCATTGAGTCTAAACACCGCATGCTTACTGTAATCTGTAAAGTTATTTTTATTTTAACTTTCATTTTGTCTGAAAATTAAAATGAGACATTCTAAGTTGAATGAACTTGAAATTAGTAAAACTTACATATTTCAATTAAGTGAACAATAAAAGCTTAGTAATTCTATTAAATTTTCTATTAACATTTTTTTAATAGAATGTTTTACAGGTAATTAAGTCCGTTTAAAAACAGAAAGACAGGGCAAAAATGTCTAAAAATTCTTTATTTAAAGGAGTAGTTATATGAAATGTTTAACGTCCAATTATAGCATTGCACTTCCATAAAGCTAGGAGAATTATGATCCAAAAATTAAATACAACAACACATTCCATCAATACCCACAACTCCAATTTGTAGCAAACTTTTAGTTAAAAATTAAAAGCCAAAGAGATAACCAAAATGCTGTTACTAAGACCAAGAGGAGTATTAGTTTTCTTTGGAAAGCTGATTTTTGGCACCAAAGAAGACATTATACAACAACTTTCCCAGACTAAGTAGTAGTACAATGGATTCTATTATTAGAACTGCATACAGGATCAAAACATGGTACTAATTCTTTCCTAAGTTGCTCAGAGCAGTAAATGTTTTTGCAGCGATTCTCTCTATATGAAATATACCTTGTGGGCCAGGGTGCGGTTCTTGCTCCTCCTTTTAATTCCTAATTACACGTCAGACTGAGATTTGGAGATTTATGGGAGTGCTTCATCTTTTTTGCATCCAGCACTTCACCTGTTTACTCCTTCGAATTGCTTCGCCTTACACCGAACCCTGTTTGGAAGAGTTGTTTACGAAGCATCATTAAACTTGGGTATGTGATTCATAGCATCATGCGAGTTGAAAGTGGGCAGTCCACTGAAGCAAAGAGAGATACAAATTGGATAGCCTTACAACACAGATGAGTGCAGTTGTGCAGTGAAGAGAATAAGGAACAATCTCTGCTCCGTCACCCCCTCTCGCCTTATGTTATATGTACAGTACATGGGCAAACTGAATGCTCTACTACTTGTGCTACTACTCTTGTACTACTTGAATAAGAGCAGTAAACTACAACATAGAGCTGTACATACATTTCCAACTTAACTACAGTGATTGTAGTTGGGTTGGCAGTTCAAGAGGCAGCAAGGAAGACAAGATCGTGATCTGTTGAGGTTGTCTGAAGAAAGCAGGACACGTCTGAGTGTTTCATTTCAAAACTGAAGAGTCTTATAGCCACGAATTAGGGAGTTGAGCAAGAAGAGAGACGCAGTGACAGGGTTTGAGTCATCCCCCATTAATTCTAGGTCAAGTCAAAACACCAACCTGAAATACACGTTCCCTTTAAATGGCTTTAACATATGTTCTGTTGAAAGTTGAAATGTATAACAACATCTTTTTACTGACACAGTTTATAATGTAAAGGCTATTACACTTCATTGTATGTCATCCTCTCTTCCCTCTGTGTTTTTAATGCATTCGTTTTGGCAGTGGTGCAGTCAGAGGGTTTGTCTGTGAGCATAATCTCTCTTGACTAAAATGGAAAGTAAAATGTTTAAAATCATGTTGTTGATCTTGGCAGGTTGTGTCACAGTTACGGGTTATAGTGAGCTACAGGCTTCCTGCTATCACAGCATCTCAAACTGCCCACACGTTTCCTTAAATACTTGCAACTCTCTCCTCCCATTGCGCCGTCTGTGCCAGCTGTTATTCTTAAAGGTCTGTGAACCTGACATCAAAACATGGTTTTATGTGTCACTAAACTCAACTGTCCTCTCCTTTAGCCCTCAGAGATAATTAATCACTTGTAAGAGTGTGCCAATATGTTAGCATACGGTGAGGTGTACAGATCAAGACATGAATAACATCAGGGGGAATCGGATTACCACGAGTCAGAATGTGGTTGAGGGGATTGTTTGAGTTTGGGTTTGCTGAATTTCCTATAGAATAAAATCCGACCCAAGCTGGGTAAATACTGCTTTAATGGTCAGGCAGCCTGGGCTGTTTTTGCATTACTGTTATTGCTGCCACCCTTGGTCTATAAAGTTCCTGAATTTGCCCAGCATGTGCTGGTTTTAGCTTATAAAGGTGAGAGCTCTGTGAAGGCAAAAGCTTTTTAATGTCTTCAAGGAAAGTGCTGACATTTATAACCTGTATTACAATGTATTTATATGCTAAATAACCATATCTGATCAAAGAGATTACTGTACTGTTCCCCTGTCTCTATTTGTTTCCACATTTGCAAAAATGCCTTATTCTCTGCAGTGAGAGAAGGGAAGGGAGGAGTGCTGATGAGAAAGAAGCATTCAGAAAGCATGTTAATGAGAAGGAACAAGTAAAAAACAAAATACAACAAGCTTTCAACAGATGGCAACCTAAAAGGAGATTACAAGATCAACACCTACCCACATACACACCAATTTTTGATGTACTGTAGAGTTATGACACAGGCTTTTGTTTTGACTCATAAAGACAGAGATATCCCAGTTTTTCAAAGAAACACAGCTAAAGGATGCATTATTTTATTTTAACTTTCAGTTTGATGTAGCTGCAGGATTTTGAGGTTGTGAGCTGTTGTATCAACATCTCTTTAATGCTGTAATGTTTTCTGGAGGGACTAGAGAGAGAGGCGAGGGATAATGCGGTCTTGTGGTCTACTTTGGTTTCTAATATTGCAGAGGCAGTTCTTCAGCAGCCAAGCAGCACCATGTGATGGTAACTGGATCGCCACACAGCTGCAGCCATGGGCTCCCTCGGTCGTCCCCAAGGCTGCTGGAATAGCGTCGGGGAAGCTCGGCACACATGCGAGCACACAGGTTGAAACACCAGTGCATGGAAAAACCCAAATAGTACAGGATGGGGGTAAGTGGGGAGGTGCAGGAGAGAACTCTACCCTGCCTGTTTCAAAGATGTTTTTAAAGCTGTGAAATTTCTAGTCCGACCACGGCAAGTTCAGTTACACACAGGGCTGTCTTTTAAGGCAGGAGTTGCTGTGTTTGTTCTTCTGTTAAATGAAGGGTGGCGGTGGTCAGACTGGAAACCAACTACAGTCAATTAGGAATGTCTCTGTCAGAGGGCAGACCAGACGCTTGTTCTCTATTAAAGCCTTGTTATTTCTATTAGCTCTGATGGCCATTGATGCAATGTGAAGTTATGGAACAGCTTGGACAGACTAACTGTGCTACCTCAAAATAGCTGCATATGTTTTAAAGAGAACAGGTCAAACCTCAGACTTAAAATATGTCTGGTGCTAAAAAATATATACATAAAAAATATTTGAGTGTATCAGCCTAAAACACTCCATGAAGGCGTCATGAAGGCTTAATCAAAACACCCAAATTGTTTGTGTTGGTGCAGTAAATGAAGTAGAAATACAATGGAAAATCAGTTCTTTACACAACATTATACTTAGGTGATTTTCATCTTCATGCCAGAAGACAATGAGTTTTGAACTTGTGTTAGTTGTGCTTTTGTCTTTTGCCTTCTGTTAGATTTTTTTGTGAAATCATCATCCTTGCCTTAAGAGCACAAGCTGGCTGACCTGCACAAAATCCATGTGAACTGCGCAGACAGATTTATCTAAGTTGTCTGTGATATGATCTATTGATTGTGTCTTGTTTACCTGTGTGTCTGTCCATCCATTCCTCATATAAGGTATTTCAGGTATTAAGCACAGCTGGTCTGACACTTGCACTGACCATATATTTTCACTCTGTCTTCTAGACTTTAGGAACATACACTGATTTGATCACTAAAGGTTAAAATATATAACCCAAAAATGTCTCAGATATCACTGTCAAATTTGAACAAAACTTGATGAATAATTCCTGGCACAGTTTTCTAGTGACTAAATAAATTACATCACTTGCTGTAGGGGTTAGTATGATTAAAGGTTGGCATTTCAAGAAAAGGTGAAGCCATATCTTATAACTGTTTGGCTCTAGGAGTCCATAAGTCATTCCTGAGCAGCAATTTTCTTCTATTTTCTACTCTTATGTACTTATCCCTTATTTTATTTTGAGAGGTCTTTGTATTGCGTTGAAGTGATTGTGGGCCAACTGAAGCAATGCCGTACTGAAGATGCTTTTTACTGGCCTGTGTTCCCAAATCAAAACAAGATTGCTGTACCCATGTCTCACACACACACACACACACACACACACACACACACACACACACACACACACACACACACACACACAGCTGTAGTGTAACCCTACACCAGTATCTCTAAGTCAGACATGGCTATCAGACACCAGAAAGCAAGCAGGGCTGTTGCAGGGCAGGGTGGGACAGGAGAGAATCTGAAGTACGTGGCAGCTTGGCAGATCAAACGCTCTAGCCTGAACCCTGATATGCAATGTTGCAGCTACTTGGTGAAATAAATAGAGGAAATACTGCCTGGAGTATAATGATAACATCCATCAGTACACTAAAGATAGCAGTCTTTTAAAGGAAATCCAAACAAATAAAACCATGTTTTACCATGTTTCAAGTATTTGTCCTTTGGGGAAGTGAATTTACTTTTCTCTTTAATGAAAAAAATCATTAAAGAGAATCTTACGATGAATGGAAATTACTGTTGTTTTTTTTTTGTGAATGAGTTGGATTCAAAAAGACTGGAAAATAAATATTAACAGGTGTAAATGTGAAAAATAGCTACCTTTCATTGGAGAAATATATTTGTAGCAGATTATTTGCATCTTTGATAACACAGAACAGCATAGTAGCTCACTGGAAGTCAACAAAACACAGTTTGTTTTATGTACTCAGGGGCCTGAGAAATCGATCAAACTAACCAATTATAGCAGCTTACCTGCAGCTTATCAGACACACACAAACCACACCACAACAGGTTCTTAAGCCGTGCCACCAGTAAAGTGTCTCAGTAAGATCTTGGCTTGTAATGGACACGTTGAACTTCATCATGGTTTGACTAACCCAAACCATCTTTCCACATGTTATACTTAAATTTAACGTCATCATTTACTTGTCTGATAAAAATGTAACTTATCCTAACAGTTGAGAGCAAGTAAGTAAGAAGTAAACATTCAGGGCGTCCTTCAGCATTAGGGTCCCTGTTTTTGTCCAATAACAGTAAATCTCTAAGACAGCTATGCCAATTCATCCTCAGTTCAACTACACCCATTTTTAGCACTAACTAGATACTGCAATTAAGATATAATTGGGACAGGCATGGCGTTTGTATCCTTTCAGAAGCAGGGTCCTAAACAATCTGGAGAGCTCTTTTCTCTGTCCAACCATCCCGCAACAACACTATTAAATTCAGAGAGCAACTCTCTTAAAAGTGACAAGGGAAATGACCTTGCCACACCAAGACATATGCTTTTAGTCCACTCTCATTCTGTAATGAGGAGAGCTGGCAGGACGATCAAAGGCTTTCCACTGAACCCTGATACTAAATGTTGCTGATGATCTGTCCAAGGGGGGCAGCGAACTGATCATACCAAACAAGTAAAGAGGTCTGGCTGCTCTATTCAAGTCTTCAAGTGAGGTTGGAGTCCAGTTAAAAACGCCCTTGAATGAGTATTTACCTACCTGCAAGTCTGCCTTTCCACACAGCAAGTGTAAACACTGCAAGATGGCAAAGAAAATGAAGGCAACAGGAAAACAGAGATGATTTTGATAGTTCTGTACTGTCCATCTGCTGTATGGTGGCCAGAAACAGGGTATGGTGGCAAGACAGCAATGGTTGGTTATTGATGGAAGGAGCAAAAGGGGGAAAAGTAGATCTCCTAGTTTGAAATAACAGGGTGGGGGTGAACAAAAAGAGTTTTGAAGGATCTGGAGCATCTGTCAAGTCTCCCCCACCCACCGTCTCTCTCCGTCTCTTTTCTCATCCCATCTTTCCTGTCACTACGTCAAACTTGCAGGGTAATGCCAAAGCAAAACTTTTGTACACTAAACAGGGTGAAATCAATCCTGCTGAAATGGAAATGAGGCACAAGCAGAGAATGAACAGCAGGAGCACCAGAGGTGGGCAACAAAAGACGGAGGGTGGGGAAGGAGAAGGGTTGAAGCTGTTACAAACCCAAAAACATGTTTCAACCTGTTGAGACTGCTTTGTCAGCACACTGACCTGACGCACTCTCTCCCCTGGCCAACAAAGGAAAATGTTAAATTGGTGATCAAATCTTTCCAAAGCACAGAACAATAAAGCTAATTTATTGTACAGCACAATTGTAACCAAAACAGTGGAACATGAGTGACATTTTAGAGCTGGGTTGCTAGCTATTAAGCCCCCGCAACTCGTCTAAGGACACTCCAGAATGAAGAATGGGGAAACTGGAGAAATGAGCTTTTCTCCAAGCTTTGCCTGAGGGAAACTTGATTTATATCCTCTGTGTTATTCTTCACAGAAGTCATTATCACCCCTTTGTGATTGATGCTTATCTTTTTATCATCATAGTGAAGATGGCAATTTGCACTCGGCAAGAAAGAGGTTTTAATATTGTAATATTGGTGCAGATAGTGTACAATAAAACACAATGGCACATATTCACTTTGTTCAGGCTCACAACCTTATCTTCCTTTGTGCCACACTCCCCTTTCTGTCTGTCTGCAAAAACACGGGAGGAAAGACATTCTGATATGCTGGTAGATACCCGCAAACAAAGACACGGAGCAGTGCTATCACCCCTGTGTTGACGCCACAAGGTCCAGAACTGTTAAAAATATCTGACCTTCATCTCTGTGAGATTACAGTGCAGAAAAAAAGAAAAAGGAGAAAGTGGATACAGATCTAATGCATGTTTAAACAAACTTGGACGACATCAGGCTCAACATACAATAAAGAACAATGTCACCTAGGCAACGCTGGCTCCCTCTCATTCACCCTTTGGTGAATCTTTCCCATATTCCTTGTATGATGAAACAATGCTGTATGAAATATGAAACAGTATGATAAGTAGGTTTTAGGTTATGCAATTGTAATGATAGACTACACTCTGGCAAAGCGTCTGACATTTGGAGAACAATAGAGCTCATGAAATACCAATAAATAATAAATAGATATTTCTCTCTTGGCAAAAAAGCCACCAGCAGATGCAGAAATATCAGAGTGAGATGATTTTGGTGTCAGCCCGTACTCTACTATTACTGATATATTTTTGGAAACTTTTGCTCTGCTTCTTTTAACAGTCTCTTTTGTGAACCAACTGCTTCACCTCATGTTCCTCTTTTTACTGTTCATGTTCTTATTAGTTATAAAGCAGCACCCAACTCCAATGCCCCAAAGCAGCCCAGAGATCAGCCAGCCATCTTAGACTTTGATTAAAAAATCAAAGCATAAAATAAGAAACGGGTACAAGTTCAAACAGTATTTGACTTTATGATCAACTTGTTTTATGGATGTATTGTATATTGTTTCAGCAGGAAAAGGGAATGAAATATAAGTGATGTGAGAGGGTCCGTGCAGAGTGGCTCACCACTTTTCACATTTTCAACACAATGCTGAAAGAAGAGTATAAAAAGAGACTACATTTATATTATAGTAGATTTGTACGAAATATGCTCAGTGTAGGCAAGTCATTAAAAATATTGTATTCAAAAGTACATGTATTTCTTTCATTATTATATTTCAATGATAGCTAAAATATTATAAAAATGCATTTTTATGAAAAATAAGATAAAAAATATAAATGGTAATTCTTAAATATCTAATCTATTGCCATTTTTAAAGCGATCAGCCATTGTCAAGAAACGTGTTTCAAAATTTGCAATACAGCTTGCCATTTTTATTTTTATACCCTCAACAACAATTCTTAGTCTGCACATAAACAAAGTGCACTACGCTGCTTTGTGTTTGCCTGTCAGGCCCTCAGCAGAGCCTCTACAGAGAAAGGTAATGGCCTAACAGCTGGAGTCCTGACTGAACTGCCATGAGGGCTCTTGACAGTGTCCGCATGAGCACCTGCAGGGGCAGCAGGAGTGTCTGCGCTCCAGCCCTTAGCTGTCACAGGTTTGGGATCAAAAGTCTTGCTGGGTACACCGATGTCTGGTCCACCCAGGATACGCTGATCTGGTTCAAAAATAGAGTGTGTGACAGTTGAAGAGCCACTTGAGTTCATTATTTCTGTTGGTTTTGAAGGGGATTTGACAGGGTCTAGACTCAACAAGATGCTGCTGTGATGTTTGAGTCTGTGTTGGGATGGCGTTCGGCCTTTGTTCTCACACCTTTTCCACCCATTCGGCACCTCTTCGTCTTCCCTAGTTTGCTGTGAGCTTTGGAATAACAAGACGTCATTGTAGTCTCCTTCTGTGTGAGACCTGCTCTTTAGGTGGAAAAACTGGTAGAAATGGAAGTCACACTCATACAGAGGTACATAGCTGGATGTCCCTGCAGTGTTGGGGTCCTTGCTGAGTGGGCAGCAGTGGAGGCTGGGGGAAATAGACATGGGTGGAGGGTGAAGCACAGGGACTAGGCCGGTGGAGGACAAGGTAAGGTCACTCTGCAGCTCCCTCTGTCTCAGCTCATGTTTCAGCATCACGTTCTCCAGCTCCTTGTCTGCAAAGGTTCGCCTCTTCCTCATCCGAGCACTGATGGAGGGACACGTGAAGTGTGTTTGGTCGCGTTGTGCCTGTTTGGACCAGCAGGAGGTGTCATCCTCCACCGGCACCACCGGTTTTAGCCCTGCATGTGGGAGCAAAGCCACATCCTGCTGTTATGTATTGGTTCATTTAACGTATCTATGAATTATAAAGTTGTTCCAACTAATTAAGTGTTGTGTTTATGTTTGAGCACTTCGTTGTTATTTTAATTATGCAGTTGGTTGACTGTGTCAATTTTGTTTTAGTGAGAGCTTGGAGAGGCTGAGAGGGCTATGAAGAAGACACAGGCTTAGGCAGGCTTTGACTGCAAGCCAGCAGGTATTAATACACAGTGTGTATTACAGTAATGGCCTGTTGTTGTGAAATAGCGGAGCCACAATGATCAGTTTTGTTTAGATAAATTAAGTGTGTGTAATACACTTCTTGGTAATGACATCCAAGAAGAGGCACAGGCAGTGTCAGCCAAAGAAAACCCAGTAAATGCAGGAGCAGTTACAGTACTCTGTATATATACACACATTTACATATAATGTATACATAATACACATGTGGCGACAAGGTGACTAACAGTTTATTCACTGAGATTGTGTCAGTGGGACTAGATCGGACTAACATCCCATCTGGGGGACAAGTTGGTCAACAGTTCATTTTAGCTTGATCAGGTTTCATTTTTGCTTCTTGGTAAAGGTTGGATCAGATAAAATAAAGAATATTAATGTCTTTACAAAATTAAACAAAACATTACTCTGATTTCTGTAGTTTCTTTTACCCATGTGTAAATTAATTTCTTTTAAAAAAATTGTTGTCTGGAAAACATGTTTATGACGTGAATAAATAACTTTTATAAGTAAAAAAGTATTTAGTTTGGCGTGTCAGTGTACAATGACTCACTTTGTCCACTAGCAGAAAAAGTTGATTCATTTGTGATCTTGCACGAAACAAAACAGAAATACACTGAAATTAAGAGTTTCATCTGTTCTACCATCTGGAAGAAAAAAGGTTTGTTAATGAGAGAAGGACATGTTAATTAAACCTTACCCTGCAGGATGCTCTTAGCCAGGATGCTCGGCTCGGCTGCTCTGCTGTAACGCTGATACGCTGTCCTCCGCAATGGAGCTGCACACCTGACGCCTCTTTTACCCTGGGAGAAACATGGGAAAAGGAATTAGACATTTAGACATAATCGTATTACATGAGACTGCCCCCCCCAAAAAAGGTAATTAAATTGTGTAAAAGAAAAATAGAGGTCTTTGTGATTGTAAAAACCTAAAGGATAGTTGGCAATTTACTTTGTTGACACCAAAGGAATAAAAGTTTCACAAGAAGAGGATAAATACCCTATAAATTTCAAAAATCCTTATTATTTACATAACACAGTCTAAAATATGTCTAAACTGTATTGTATAACTAAAAATGCTGATATTTTGCCTTCAGTATGTTTCTTGCTTCTTGTTAAAAAACAAATGTAGGTTGGAGACTATTCTCTGAGAGACTTAGAATTTAGTGATATATTTAATTACTTATAAATGTTAAATTGATGCAGAGGTGTGTGTGATGATCAGAATTTATTATAGTAGAATTTGACAGAGTGCTACTGAAAAATAAAAATATAAATTGTTTTGTATAATAACAAAGTAAATACTTTTAAAAATAATCTATGCTGGTCTATCATATTTCTGCACTTTTTCTTTAATCAGTCATTTCACATAGCGATAAGAAATTATATGGTAAATTCAACGGTATGACTTTAAGTGTCTAATCGTGTACAAGTCACTTTTACTTTACAGGCCACTTTGTTGTCCCCAGTAATCCAATTTTGAAAAGCCACTTTCTGATCTTTTTGTTTTGTCTCCTAATAATCAGAAACTGAAGGTGGAAGTTTCTCTGTCACTGCCCTGCCCTTTTGCACTCCTCACCTCTGCAGCTTGCTGCCGCCTCAACGCGACCTGCGCAGCCATGACGCGCTGTCGTTCCACCACCAGCAGGCAGCAGGCGCAGCGACAGTCCCTCCAGCGGCAGAAGCGTTTGTGGCCTTTTAAACACGAAACGACGCCGTGGTTCCGACAGCGGGCGCATTTGGGGATCCGGGTCATCTTGCGTTGTTTCTGCTGCTGGCGCTCAGGAGACAGGGCCTCTTTATTTTGTCCTTCGTCCCGGCGGCAGCCGTGCTGCTGCGTGCATCCGTCAGGACTTGTCACATCAACTACTTCTTCAGATTGTAGTACATCAACTTTTGCTGTGGTCTGTAGCTGCAGGCCTTCTTCCAGCTGAGAGGACATCTATGACTAACAGCCCCGGAACCACGCTTTTAATGCACTATGTTGCTCTTACCGCTTAGGCGCATTAAGAGTATGATTCCAGCCTTCAAGATGATGTTCGACTCTGCTCGACAAACGATAGTTCTTAGCACCAACCCGTGAGCTGTGGCGTCCCGCTCCACTCTCCTGCTGCTGCTGCTGCTACATGACAGTGTTTTCAGGGTGGAAACCTTGCACCCTACCGCCAGACGTTTGAAATGTTAAGCCTCTCTCAGCTGCTCTCTGACGCCGTTTCCAAGAACAAGCGGATAGTAGACCGGGCCACAATGCCGAGCTCCTGGCGAGGGACCCATGAGCAAAGATTTGGGAAAGCCCATGTACAGCAAATGCAACTCCCTCTCCATATAAACCCCCATACCTGCACTGCCCTGCCCACCTCTTAAGTTGTTCTCATCTTTCAAAAGACATTTGGGATCTTGCCAGACGCACGTCTCCAAATTGCGCGCGTCATTGTAAATTAAACATAATAATGTAAATATTTACTTGAGTAAATAATTGTTTGTCAAAAGCATGTAAAGCCATTTATTAATGGCCAAATTCGTTAAGAATTACAGATTAAGAAATTGTAAGAACTACATGCACGCTAAAGAGTATACTTTCAAATATACAGTAAAGTTATGTGTGAGCTGTGTGTTTTAGCAGACTGATACAATAAGGACTAATTACGGACGCGCCTTGGGGAGAGTAGTCTAGTGGAGAAACGAGATTGGGAGAGAAGAGGAGAATTACATTTTAATATTAACTGAGTCATCTTACCTACTAATTCATATTTATTCATAATAGCGTTAAATAGTTCAATGACTTAATGTCTCTCTTGATGTTTAGTGTCATCTGGGTCCTAAAAAGGATAATCAAAACCGTTATAACCCATAAATATTTCCAATAAGTATTAATAAGTAAAAATTATAATAGAATTTTAAGTTGATGTCATTGCTCGTTGATAGTACTTTTTTCAACACCAGTACAGGTTACTGTAGTCTGAATATGCTCACACTGATCTTATGATATGCTGCACTCACATTCTAAGTAGCATACATTCCTAATGTAGTGTTGGGTTTAAAAAGAGCTGACGTTTCCATAACTTATCACCATGAAAAGCAGCAACAGTTAGTGCCATGGATCAGCGACATAGATTCTATTGAGATGGTAAGAAAAGTGTGCTCCCTACTGGTTGGATTCTGTAATTACACCCAGGGTATTTCTTCTAGGTCAGAATCAGTGACTCATTTGTGTTTCCATAATGTCCCCCACAGGATCATTTGTTAGTTAGATATCCACAGTTTGGTCCAACATTGAACAATCAAATAAAATAAAATAAAAAACACTTGAGCCTGCTGGTATCCACCCACACGGACTTTATAGAGCCAAACTATTTATCACAGCAGGTCCTGACAGTGGTCAGGTGGTTCTCCACTGCCTACAAGTTTGGCTCATGAAAACTAATTATCACAATTTCTACTTCATATTTCAGGTGAATGATGATCAACTCAATAACTAAAGGGCTATACTCGTTTGTGTTGCTGATGTTTTTTCTGCAAAATGTCATACTTGTAAGATAAATTCCTTTAAAAACCTCCAAGGTTTATTACAACCTATGTAATGTTTGTATACAAATGTTATTAAATTCTTTTTTTAGTTTAATATATTGATTCCTTGCCTTTTCTGACTTTAAAACATTTTATTGTACAGCTTATTGTGAAATTATGAAATGATACATTACCACAAAGTCAAACAAAGTCAAACAAAAATTTAATCAAATATACTTTATGGGTAAAGATAAATATATAAAACAATATTAAAGCAATTGGGTTAAACAAATTAAAGCTAACATAATGTTATATAAAAGGCTCTTTCTAGAAATAAAGTAGTGAGTTCACACAGCATGTTGCCCTGGAACTCAGATGCCACAGAGCCCTAGATCCTAGACTTAGCATTAGCCAGAAGTGCCCTGCCAGGAGATTTCAAGATGCTCTCATCTCATTAAGGGTTAAAGATCACGTATCAAAGATATAGCTCCAGCTGAGCCTCAAAATATACTCGTCAAAGTGATATAACCAGTTTTAATCTGAGTTTTTAATCTAATCTGAACATGATGACAAGGAGCAAAGGGGATCACAGTAATCAAGTAAAACAAAACCATTTACAGGTCTCCAGGTACCTTTCAAAGACATGTTGAATTAATTCAATATTTGCAGTATTCCCAGGGCAAATCCAATCTGACCCATTTCAAATCTCTGGCCAGGATGGGTATGTGCATGAACATATATAACACAGAAGGCAATATCATTTTTTACCAACTATAGTACTGTATCTATAGCATTGTCATTGTTTAACTGCATTAAATTACATAGACTGAGTAGTAAAACAAGTATGCCCACTCCTAGGTTCAACCAGTTATGGTGCCTGTAGCTTTTTCAAGTGATCCTACTAACATCCACAGGGAATCTGCAGAAGATACTGTGAGCATTTGTGCACATTATACTCTCTTGATGACAGTCTTCTGTCAAGTGACAAGCAGCAACCGTGGTAAACCACATAAGTATGAAAAGAGGCACACAAGGAAAGTTAGGAACACAGTCCCTATGTACTCGTGTACTTGGGGTTTGATAATATCCTTACATACCAAGTCTAGTACTTTCTCATAAATAGATGAGTTTTGGGAGCAACAGTTTTGTTGTGGTTGTACATGATGATTTCTGCTTTGTTTTTATGCATGACAATAAAAAAACAAAACAATTGATACAACTGATAATTCCAGTGTCTGCAAACAAGAAGGAGAAAAAAATAGAGAACTGAATACATAACGGTTAAAACTACAAACGTTAGAATATAGGACATTGCCACAATATGGGTCAAAAGTTTAGCATCTTATGTCAAAATCACACATTTTGGAAACCCATTTCTTTGCATGAACATCCTTCTTTTTTGTCAGTGGTACAACTAAATGATACTACTGCTGCCTTTGCTAGTGGCAGTGAACATTATTTGCATGATAACATGATGTGAGAACAACATAAACACAGGTTGTATAAGATGTTTAGGCAAACTGCAAATGCTCTCAGTTTTCTGGTGAGAACAGTCTACAAATGGATAGATGGATGAATGGCTACTGTTGCTTGGCACATAATGGTTGGGACATGTGTAGTCTACAGTATGCCCATGGAAAATAGGTAAGTATCCCTCTTATTAATACCATCAGCCTCTGCAGCTGTCTGCAGCGGAGTGCGCCTCTCAAAGCCCCTTGACTCTCAGACAAATTGACTGTCATCAACAGTGACATGGTGCTCTGGCATTCCCATCACATGTCCTGCTCTTCCCTGCACTCTCTTATACATCCTGCGGTTGTACTGAGAGTTGTGCCCATCTACTTCCATTTTCATAGCAGAGATGGAGTTTGACAAGCTCCTCGGCTCCCACCATTCGGCCCTCCTCCATCTGCCTCTCCCTCTATGACTTAAGCCCTCAAAAAACTTGTGAAGGAACTCAAACAAAACACTAAAGACAGACAACCAGTAACTTACACTCAAGGACAAGAGGGATCCTCCAACTCTATGTAATGTGCTGAAGTTTAGAGGAATAAAAAAAAGGGGCATTGGGAGGCTGGGTACATTTTCAAACAAAATCCTGAGCTGAATTTCAATTCACTTCAAAGAGAGAAACACGAAGTCACTGAGCTCTGTTTCACAGTGTCTATACACAAAGGCTTTCGCACCTTTATCCACCTACTTCCAAAGAGCAGTAGACACCTTGGCAGTTATCAGCGTAAGGCAGGGGCCATTAAGCTGACAGATTTTTCAAGGAAGGTTTAAAGAGGGAGGTTAGAGAGTGTTTGAGTTTGTCAAGCCTGTTAAATGGAACAAACGTCTGCTGGAATAAATGCACTTATGCATCTAATAGATATTATGGCTTTAGTTTGTTGTTCTAGTGGTAAAATAACTCAAAGTAAACAACTTTATAGGTCTTGAATTGGGTCACCAGCAATAGGTCTGCACTACACCCACATCCTGTGATATCAAGGGCAAAAGCAGTTTTTGCAGAGGTGTGGGAGGGATGTGAGCAGCAAGATGCAGTCAGCGTTAAGCTATCAGGCCAGAGATATTCTGACACTTAAATCCTAACATGTGATGTTGTAATGGTTTCACATAAATGATTAGTTTGCTTTTGCAAATCCAGACACAAGTCATGGGGCTGTTAAGGATCTGCTGAGAATTGGAGTTTTCAACTTGGTCAGACAAAAATAATTGAAAAAGAAAGGGGGAATGTAAGCAGACCAGATGAAGACGAGAATTTCTGGCTGCATTTGTGTCTCTGGGTCAGTCTGCAGCTGTAACTGTGACCATAGTTACATTTGCATCTCCATGATGTGATGCTTGATGACCAGAAGAAAAGCCTCCAGGAGCCAGAAGTTGCCTCTTCATGGTCCATTTGAGCCGACACGTTGTGTTGTTGGCTTTAACATTTCATTCTGCCCTTCAGTTCATACTGTCCTTTATTCCTCCTTTGTTCGCTCCTCCTGTCTTTTTAATTTTGTTTCTTTGCTATTCTTTGAATCTAGCTTTTCTAACATTTCTCCCTTTTTGCAAAATTTATGCAGGTATTACCTCATTCTCAGTCAAATTGTAATTCTTCACTGTTCATTGCACAGTGGGCTGAAAACAGTGTACTTAGAATTAAAAGGCTTATACGTCGTACAAGCTGTGAAGGCCTGTGAGGGAAATTTGTTATTTTTGGATCATTGTATAAAAAAGTGAGAACATTTGTTCAGGTGATCCTGCTGTTTTCATTTTATTTTCAAAGCTAATTTCCAAAAAATGTGGTATGTTTTTTCTTTAAATGCAATAAAAGCTAAATTCTTAATTTGATTGAACTTTTATTTATCTGACAAAAGTAAAAAGAAAAGATTTTCATTCATTTCACTCACTGATCAGTGTAACTGTAATTTGTAAATATAAGAGTTTAATGCCTGCAGTACTCAAAAAAGTAGGGACAGAGTCCTGTTTACCACTGTGTTACATCACATTGCCTTTTAATTACACTTTGTTTTGGAACTGAGGATACTAATTGTAGTTGTGAGCTCGGGCCCAGAGAACTTGGCAATGTTTCTGCACTGAATTGATGTAAGGTTTTCTCCTCGCATAACAGTTTCTGGTTGCATTTCCAAATGCAGTGGGGGACTGTATTAAGTAGTCAACAGTTTTCCGAAGTGCTCATCACAGTAGTGTGACAATTTCACATGCAATGTGCCTTTAGGGCTCAAAGGTCACATACATTCAAAGATGGTAGTCTCAGCTCTTGGCTTTTATGCACTGATTTTTCCCTAAATTTTATCGACAAGATTATGTACTGTAGATGGGTATAAACTACATTATTTGTAATCTTGTGTAGAGAAATACTCTTTTTGAACAGATTGACAAATTTCTCACAAAGTGATGGGCCACAAAAAATATTTACTTGCAAAGACTGAGCCTTTGGTGAATGCTGTCACCAATTAACCTGCTTATTTTGGAATCATCCAGTGTCTCTTCCAGCCTTTTTTGATTGTGTTGTAGCTGGTATCTAACTTGAAATGTGCTTGTATTTACAAAATACAACTAAGTTGTAAAGCAAAAACACTAAAATATTTTTTTGTACTTTTGTAAAACTTTCCAAATGTTTTTTTCTGGAAATGGGGTTTGCAATTCACTTTATTTTTTAGGATCTTTTTCCATAGCACCACATACATCTGTTTGCATGACTCAATCAAAATGAATCAAAGTGCACTGCTGCTGTCAGATTTGATGTACCCACTGGATTGCACTGCCGCAAGTGCTGCTGACTGTGCTCACACTGAGGGAGAAAATGAAAGTAATGAAATGTGACAAGTTTGTCATGATCTGATGAACATAAATGAAGACCAATGAGCCTGTTAGATATGATCCAGAGTAAAATGAAATGACTGGGAGGAAAATATTTGCTTTAAACCTCATACGATATGATGATTAATATTTACATGTGAACAGCTTTTGTTCTTGTTGTTGATTGTCCATTTTACATGCCTATGTGATTCACCTGCAATTTCCCTCTTTAAGGTGACTTTCCTATAATAAACAAAGCACCCTGTGGACTATCAGTGATCAGTGCGTGTTTCATATCACTCGAAAAAGGTTAAAATACTCTAAAATGCTTCAGGCCTCTGAGTTGACTTTTGATTGACAGGTTTGGAAGCTTTTAAATAATCCAGATGTAACATCGCCATGTCCACATAGAACACCTCATGCCCACACCTTTTTATAGAAGACCTTTCTTTTCTTCTTTTCTCTCCTTCCTCCCCTTTTCATTACTTTTGCTTCCTTTCCCTTCACCATTTTCTCCTGTAGACAACACTTGATCATGCATAGAGGAGGTTGAGCATGGGTATCCCTGCCATGCTCCTTTTCCTTCCCATCTCACCACCTCTGATCTTTTGTCTGTTTGACTGACGTAAGATTCAAAAGCACCCTTTTCTCCCAGAAATGAGATACCCAAGCTGCAATAACAGTGGTACAATTTAGTCTCTCCTTCTACCTTCTGTATCAGATTGGATATGTTTCTACAGGTTTATTGGCTCTTTTGTCTTTCACATTGTCTCAGGCTCACCCTGAAAATAACAAATGGTAAGCAATATCCCTTTAGACAAAGAACTCAGCATTGTACAATAGCGCAATGTCCCTCCAGATGAATACACTTTCAGGTAAATGGCATTTCATAATCCACAGTTCTGTGATGCATAAGCAAAAATGCAGCTGAGTAAGTTTCAACTAATTAAAAATAATGACAAGTGTTCCATTTCTCTTGCTAACCTTGCACTCTTCCTGTATGAGATACGCCGATGCACTTCCGAAGCCAGTGAAATAAATATTCCAAACATTAAAATGTTAAAAAATTACTCAGTATATTTATGACAAGGTCGAAAAAGTAGAAAGAAATATACTCAGTTTTTGCTTAAAATAGCAAAAGGCAAATTTTAATTGCTTCAAACTTGTCATAAGTTATGTGTTAGGAAATAGATTTTGCTTACGGTGGAGGTGATGAGGTCCTTAGCAGTTTTAGCAGAGGCCTCTGACAAATGCTTTGCAATGCAAATCACATCATTGTGATAAAATGTGAGATTATTCTTCGATGTTTCTTTGCACCAGGGAGCTGTATTAAATGGCTTCTGATGTAATTTTATTCTGGAGGGTTGCACAATCTACACAGATACACAAAAAATAACGAAGACAATCACCATTGTGCAGGCTTTAAACCTGAAAACATGGTCCAAAACATCCAAGTTATTATGATATATCCCTTTTCTGAAATAGCCTTTAAATACTAATTAGAGACGATTAATTTAAATTTGGCTTTGACAAGCCGCGGAAAGGAAGCAGGTAGAGGGAGGGAGGATGTGCAGATGAGTGGATGCTAATTGTGAGCCTGCACTTAACGTTCATGTGTTTGATCATGAAATGTGCATTGGGGGCAGGCAGAGGTAGGGTTTCTCTCCACAAGCTGCACTACTTTGGCATTGGCCCTTGCTGCTTTTTTCTACTTGAAAAGTCTGTAATATCTTCTCTGCTTACTGCATGTGACAGCTGGGAAGTATACGTATGGAGAACAGTCGCTGGGGGTACATTATAGGCGCTCTCACGCTTGACTGTTTCTTCCATTAAATCTACTCATGAATCAAATTAGCTTTAATTCCTTGTCTGTCACATTTTTTTTCAAAGCCCACCAAAGACGCTAACCTAGTACTGTGCCCTGATAAATGCCATTACGAAATGAATAAATTGAGCTTTACATAAATGGAATAAATAATAATAGTAATATTTGAGGAAAAAGCACAGTCTAATCAGCATCTTCTGTGGCTGCTGAAAAACTCATTAGCATACAGAAATCTGCTTTTCCACTTTATTGGGTCCTAATTGTTGATTTCTCTGACTGGATGGCTGCCTCCCCTTGGATAATGATGCCATACAATCCCCCACATGGGAAGAGTCAGCAAGAGATAGAGAGGGAAAGACACAGAGAGAGAGGGAGGACATAGAGAGAAGCCACTGAAGAAATGAAAACTATAAGCTGTTCATTTATACACACACACACCACCCCATCTTTCTTTTGACAGTTGAGAAGAAAAAGTGTTTCCTAGCTTCAGTGTGGAAGCAGGTGAGGGGGAGGGGGAGAAATTGAATAAATATAGTGAAAGACATAGAGGATTGGACATTGCTCTGTACTTTGAAGGCACCTACAGAGGGGACTCATCTGGAACAGCTGGAATTCTTCCAACTTCAAATGAAATGAAGTGATTAATATATGATAGGTATCCACTGAGCCAAAACAACAGTGTATGCTTTCCATCTGTAAAGAGAGCAACAGAGACTTTAATGTATATTTAATACATTTCAGTCTAAAGACATTATTTCCTCAGCCCCTTTTCTTTGTCAAGACATGTTATGTCTGGTGCTTAAATGGAATCCCCTTTTTCATATCATTCATGTAGTTTGGCTGTTTCTTCTCTATCAGTTGCTTTGGTAGCTCATGCATTAAACTAATAGATTATCTGGCAATTTACATTTATATTTATACTCTACAATAATCATTTATATGCAGGGAGCGGTGTCTATACTGCAGTGAAAATGTAAAAAACGATTGAAGAAAATTGATATATACAGATTTTGCCTTTGCATCATAAGTTTGTCAGTCAGTCAGCACTGACATTTTTGTTAATTAAAAGGCTCAATCCTCAATGACCCCTCAGTGACATTAAACCAAAACAAAATCTTTCAGTAACCTTAAACTGCATGTGCATCAGCATAACTGTAAAATGCATGAATCAGAGTTGCTACGAGCAGACAGTGTATTGTAAGAATAGTTATTGTAGGGAAAACGCCAAAAGGCGCTTTTCAGATACAGTTTCAAAATTCTGTGACTGTGGCAGATATTTTAATTAAAGACGTTTTCTCTTTATGTTGATAATTATTCAGAAAGTAGTAATCTTTAGATTTGTTTGATTTAGAAAATTAGTTCTATGCAGTATTGACATAGTTTAGGACACACACAAGATTGCATATAAATTATAAGGACACAGGGTTGTAACCAAAACAGTTATCCATATCATCATTTCATAAATAAGTTAATTCTTATTTCAGATTGTAGTTCCCACTTAACCTATTACTGATAAATCTCAATCACAAGACTGGCAAAAATGCAAGTAATTAACAGTAGTTGTCCATGTAACTAAACAAATAGTTTGAATAATGGAACATGACACGTGTACACCCGTGGCCAAAAGTTTTGAGAATGACACAAATAGTGTTTTTCACAAAGTTTGCTGCCTCAGTTTTTATAATGACAATAAGCATATACTCCAGAACGTTATGAAGAGTGATCAGATGAATTGTAATTATTTTCAAATTCCCTCTTTGGCATGAAAATGAACTTGCTGACATCATTTCAGTGATCCTCTTGTTAACACAGGTGAGGAGGACTAAGCTGGAGATCACTCTGTCATGCTGATTGAGTTAGAATAGCAGACTTGATGCTTTAAAACAAGGGTGGTGCTTGAAATCACTGTTCTTCCTCTGTTAACCATGATTACCTGCAATGAAACACATGCATCCATCATTGTTTTGCACAAATAGGGCTGCACAGGCAAGGAAATTGCCGTTAGTAAGACTGCACCTAAATCAATCATTTATTGGATCATCAAGAACTTCAAGGAGAGAGGTTCAATAGTTGTGAAGAAGGCTTCAGGGTGCCCAAGAAAGTCCAGCAAACGCCAGGACCGTCTCCTAAAGCTGATTCAGCTGCGGGATTGGGACGCCAACAATGTAGAGCTTGCTCAGGAATGGCAGCTGAGGCGAAGACTTTAGGATGATTTTGTGTCATGAAGGGCAGCAAAGAGGCCACTTCTCTCGCAGAAAAACATCAGAGACAGACTGATATTCTGCTAAATGTACAGGGACTAAACTGCTGAGGAATAGGATAAAGTCATTTTCTCTGATAAATCCCCTTTCCCATTGTTTGGGGCATCTGGAAAAAAGATTGTCCGGAGTGAAGAAAAGGAGACTGCTACCATCACTCCTGTGTCGTGCCAACAGTATCCTGAGACGATTCATGTGTGGGGTTTCTTCTAAGCCAAGGGAGTCAGCTTAGTCACAATTTTGCCTAACACAGCCATGAATAAATATTGGTACCAAAACATCCTACGAAAGCAACTTCTCCCAACCATCCAAGAACAGCTTGGTGAAGAACAAGGCATTTTCCAGCATGATGGAGCAATCTGCCATAAAGCAAAAGTGATAACTAAGTGGCTCAGGGAACAAAACATCAAAATTTTGGGTCCATTGCCAGGGAACTTTGTGAAAACCAATACTTGTGTCATTCTCAAAACTTTTGGCCACAGGTGTAGATTACATTTTGTGACAATTTTTCAATGAAAAGCCATACTATACATACATATATACTGTATATGCATATACGCTACTCACAAAAAGTTAGGGATATTCAGCTTTCGGGTGAAATTTCAGGATGAACCTAAAATGCACTATAACCTTTAC
>JAUMHL010000021.1:20492014-20504246 GCA_032362345.1 Sandelia bainsii | reverse complement strand
GTTTTCTATATAGTTCTGTATATATACTTATATTTTGCAAGGTTCTTAACCTTGCTATGTAAAGTGCCTTGAGATGAACCTTGTTATGATTTGGCGCTATACAAATAAAGATGAATTGAATTGAATTGAATTGAAATCCTACATGACATTTTGTAATTGTTCTGTGTTCTGCTTCAGTTCATGTTTTTACATACAAAACTAGATATGACCTACTACTCCAGTCCAATTCTTGGACCTACCAGGAACCGCTAAGACAAGCCACTGTGACAACGTCAATGAAAATTCAGCTGGCTACACTTAAAGGTGCAGTGTTTAAGATTTAGGTGGAACTATTTGCAGAAATGGAATATAGTATTAAAGACTGTTTTCATTTTTGTGTAATCACCTGAAAATAAGAATCACAGCAGTTTCCTTAACTTAGAATGAACCCTTCATCTATTGGGAGTGAATGCCCTTTCACGGAGGCTGCCATGTTGCTAGAGTACACCAGAACGGACCCTGGAAGTTTGAATTTGGTAACGCTATAGCATCACTTGGAAGACAATGAGGAATAATATAAGTATCTACAGTAATCTCATCACTTCACAAATTGCTAGTTGATGTGGTTGTAGACAATGCAGATGATGACATGGATACCGTAGGCTCTCACACTTGGGCGATGGATATTGAGGGCTGGACCCAAATTTGAGACACTACAGAAGTCCACTCTGGTCCATTTGCATGGTGCAAGCATGAATAACCCAACCAAAACACTGGAGCTCAAAAAATGGCATTCAGGACTAGTATTAAGATGGCTGCAATTTGCTGCCTCACTGTTGTCACCAAATCTTACACAGTTCACCTTTAAATGTTCAGTTGTCTCATTGGATTTTTTGCAGTGGTAGATGAAAATTGACAATCCAGTCAGACTTTAAGAAAACTGTTTATTGTTAAAAAGTAGTCCTGCCATGTCCAAGCAACTTAAGAATGACATACTTGATTGATCCCCTTTGAATGCAACATGCTGTGAAAAATGCTATTAATAATTCTGGGTCTAATAATTCACTTTAAGATGAGGCGCAACCACGTAGCTCCAGACCAGAGAGTGAGAGCCTAACGAGCAACAGTAAACACATCAGACAGGTACTGTACATATGAGGTTAATAATGACGTGTGAGTGTGTGGGGGGCACACCAATTGAACCTGCCTTTTTTCCAGGTACAAGCAACAGCCCCTCAGTGTCTATGCACATTCCTGTTGGTAAAATTACCTGCTATGAACCAAGTCAAACAGCAGAGAATATAGCACCTGTGTCCATTGCTAATCTGTCAAACAGACATTAGCATTTAAATGAAGCTTTACATCTCTGCTGAGAGAGATATTATGGTTGATAGATGTGGCTTATTTTATCAGGAGCACAGCAGGAAGGGTTGGCCACTCCTCATCAGGAGAGACATGACTGGCTATTATTAGTGACAGGGTATGTCAGGTTGTATGTGCGCAGAAGTGTAACCCGTTATGCTGACTGCATTGTGGACACAGTCATTATGTATGTGTATGTACTGTACAGTGTATGCATGTAGAAGTGTTTGTTCAGTGTGCACAGCCTTCATTGATGTAGATTTACAACACTGTATACATGTTTATTGCATATTTTAAAATTTAAATTTTTATATGTGATTTGTATTTAAAATGTATTGGCAGTAGTGTTATTGCACAGTTTATATCGAAGGTGTGAGGAGGCAGTGATTCTCTCTGCCTTGACTCTAGTGCAGTTTTTGTTATTTAGCAATAGTTAGAGGTTGTCTAGAACTAATGCAGGAACTGTTAATGAATGATAATGCAGTACAACACCACTGTAATTACATTTCATTATAAAATACACAAGCACATGCTTATTAAATGTTACATGTAAAAAAACATTGATAGGTGAGTTAATAAATGTGCTCCAAAAATCAGTTCCATTCATACATATTATTAATGAATATACTGTAATGAACAAATACTAATTTGCTGTGTTTCTATAGCAGATATAGATGGAGATGCTGTAGAGGAAGATTAATAGTTGTTGACTTTCATAAACATTTAAATATAGCAGCTTCAAACATCCCTGTAATATGTTATAAATGATTTATCCATATACGCAGCTTATGAATACTAAATAACAAGGGAGGAAACTAAAGTGGTACATGTTTGAATGTTTACGTACATGCATTAGTGGTAAATGTGTACAGTCTATCATGTGTGACACTGCATACTGTACATTTATAAGTTAATAGTGTCAGTGCACTTTTTTACTAATGTGGCCTCAGCAGTGAGATCAGATTAACTTATATTTCAGTGTTGATTTCACCACCAACTTTCTATTTCATCTTTCATGTGGAAAGAGCAAAATGCATTGGAAATAAGGAGGAACTATAAAACTGAGAGCAGGGTTAATCTACAGAAAATATGAATGGAGAGATGAAGGCGTTTGAGGTTAAGGCTTGTGTGAACTTCTTGAGGAGGAGGCTGTAATGGCTTGCTAAAAACTTGGACACATTGGTGCTGCTAAAATATATATAAGACAAGAACAGGCCACTCTGGGAACAACTGGAAAGGGATGGAATGAGGAAGGGTGAAGGATAGAGGATGAGTAGTGTACTGTGAACAGGAGGTGAGAG
The DNA here is from genome assembly GCA_032362345.1 of Sandelia bainsii. Lineage (NCBI taxonomy): Eukaryota > Metazoa > Chordata > Actinopteri > Anabantiformes > Anabantidae > Sandelia > Sandelia bainsii. The sequence goes on along the minus strand of JAUMHL010000021.1, from coordinate 20,501,604 downwards.
GAAGAAAAGCCAGAGCCAGCAGGAGGCAAAATGGGTTAAAACATCACTGTGGTAATATACTGTAGCAGCTGCTGGTGTTTATAATGTAATTCTTCATAAAAAGTGTTTCACTCTAAATGATTTGAGAATGTACTGTATAAAATAGTGATAATTGTGTTCATTTAAAATGTCAAATTAATGGGAAATTCCCCCCGTTTTACATCCGACATGAAGATGTCTTCACAAATCATGGACAGTATTACTCACCCTGTGAAAACAACTGTATAATGTCTCATAACCTCCAAAATAACCTAGTGGAGAAATGTTTCATCTATTAATAACATTCTTACTATGAATGTGATAGAGATTGTGGAACAGTAAGAGCATTGCATTTTTCTGCAAAAGTTGTAATATTTTTTATTGGTGCACATGAGAGATTTCTGTATTTGTATTTTTTCACTGGTTTGAAGTTGGCAGGACTCATCTGGGTGGAAAACTATGGGAAAATGTGTGTAGGTTACAAAATTTCATGCACCAATTAAGGAAAAATGGATTCAGAATCTGTTGACTGTTGGCACATCACTTTGATTACAACATATCCACACTGATTAAGTTGATTGTATATGTGGTTGAGCATTAAACTCTTAATTGCTAAGAAAAAATACTCTTAGTTAAAAAGAAAAATAAGTTAAAACCATTTTTCAACTTATTAATGAGACCATATTTCTAAGATTGCTTTATGGGAAGTGTGAGATTTAGAGACTTAGGGTATAAATTAGGGTATTTTGCAAGGAAATCTGGGTATTACAAATCCGACCAGACTTAAAAAAAATATATATTTTAAAACTTTAAACTGAACTGCATCTACTGATGAAATTATATTACTGAAGTGTCAAAAATAAAATAGCCTAATATTGTTACTGGTACAATGCTGCAAGTTAAAATACTGACACAATAAATAGAGGAAGCAAATATGGGCATGAGGAACATGTGAGGAGAAAAAAGTGAAGAATGTAAAACAATGTGTGTGTGTGTGTGTGTGAAAAAGACAGAGAGGAAAAACCAATGCAAATGTAAATCTTGTTGCAAGTTGCAGGGACATCCTCTACTCTGAGTACCAGGCTTTGTACAAGGTGACTCATTTTCCACTTCAGCGGTAGGTCATGTTCAACACGGCACCCCTACAGGCATGAAACACACACAAACGCCAGACACAAACAGAATACACTACTAAAAGTCTTTAAGAGTTGAACGAATTTCACAGACCAATACAAAAACAGTGGAGTTACTCAGGAAAAGGAAAGAAAAATGAGTTGTTTTCAAGAAGGCCACTATTTCAGTGCTGAGCGTGAGATTGCCTCTGACTGTGATCTATGAGACAAAGTCGTGACTCCCTTACTTTGGGATTTGATATCCCAAAGGACATTTATTACCCGGACACTGTCACTCATATATTACAACAGCTGTTGCCTTGTAATGGAAGCTTTTAGTGTATTCATATTTTCATCTAATATATTTAACATATTTACAGTATGTTCTGGACTTTTTTGAAACTCTTAAGTTTTTTTTTCCCTTCTCCTTCTCTTGATCTGCTGCAGTGTAACAAATGACAGCAAATATTTATGGGCCATGTCTTTGCAAAGGTATAGCGCATAATTATTTATTATGTTTATGGTGATCATGATCTTACGATATGATGAAGACAGGTACAGCATAAAAGTTCAACATGCACACCCAATCAAACTGGCAAAAACGTGGAGACACGTAGTTAGACTTGGCAGACAAAGACTAATCAATAACCTATAACAAACTGATAAATCATTAGAGGCTGCAGCTGTTTTGGGCAGTGGATATATTTCTGGGTGTAATATGCACCTTTTTAAAATGTAAATACTAGTATATAAGTACATGACATTAAAACATGATGAGTTTGTGTCTTTGTAATTAGGTCTGTATTAGTTTTCAGTCTCTATTAATTCATGGTGATACTGGAATCAAATCATTTAAAAATTATTTGCTGGTTCATAGTTGGAAATATCCCCTCTGTTATACCTCCCTAACACGACATCAGTGACATCAGAGGCAGGGTAATGTCACTGTGTCAGCCAAACCTTGTTGCTAAGTAACCAGACGTGTTTTAAGCAAGTAGGAGAGGTTTGAGGTATGACATACTGTCACAAAAACTGTCACATAGCCACAATCTGGTGAATATGTTTCCTCCACCATTGACGTCTGCATCAGTGGAAAAAGTGTTTGTCTCATCCCATGTTTAGGGTAAGTAATGAGGAAGGGCATGTGCCATTTCTGTGGGTGTTCTGTACAGTGTGTGCAACCAGTGGTGAGCTGGGCTGAGAGGACAAAGTTGGTACAAATGGTCTCAGCACACTGAAGTTATAGCAGCATTCTGCAACTGGATGAAAACACAAAGAAATTAATCTTACCATAATCATACCATATGACTTTTGATGACGTTTGATTACGTTTACTTACATTTGAAGAAAGTTTGATTCAGAATCTGGGGCTATCATTAAGAAATGTCTGGGTTCCTTCAGTGATAGTAAGCTGCCCTTCAGTGGGAAGGTTGTTTAGACTTCCATTCTCATCCTCCATATGGAGAATTAGAGCTATTATCCTGAGGAGGTTCAGAGCACCAAAGGCAAAGTTAAACAAAGTCTAAAACAGTTTAATTTATCTTATACTATTAAATTTTATAACTTATACTATTAGGAGGATGGCTTAGCTGCGGACCTGTTTTGTAATTAAGGGTGAGATCAGTTACAGGTTGATGGTTGCTTACTAAATGAATGACTTGAGTGATTGTGACAAGTTTGTATTATAAGTTAATATGCAGTTACTATTTTTGCTGTGTATGTACACTTTATTCTATGATTCATGTGTTAAAGTATGTGTTTTACCTGGCTGAAAAAACAAATTTCCTATCAGGGACAATAAAGTTAAAGTTGAAAAATGTGACGTTTCAAAAAACAGGGAAACTGTAGAAGAGAAGAAACCAGCAACTGCATTTATACGAAACTGTTTTGCCACAGCAGATGTCCTTTGAGAGAAACTTTATACTGTCTGGATTATTATTGGATTAGCATCATAAGGATTACTTACAATGTTTGCAAAGTCGTGGTGGACAATATAGACTTAAAACTATATCACGACTATATATCACGACTTAAAAATTAAAAATACTTTACAATATTTTTGCGATATGAATGACTATAATACAATTCAATAATATTCATTTGGATTTCTTTTCATTCTTTTTAAGCTTAGAAAAATCGTTTTTTACTGAAGCCACAATATTCTCCTTACTTTAACCAAAGTGCTTTTGAACCCTGTTAAAGTTAAAAGTTAAACCACCATCATATACTCTACATGCTATAGACATTACGCATTACTGCATTCCTTGAAGCTGCTCTTTCCCATGGTAGAGTTCATAGTCTGTCTACCCACACTCCTGCACAGGAATAAATAGGCATCATCATTTTTCTATTTAAAAATTCCAACTCTGCTCTTTCCAAACACTACTGCTGCTGACAGCGCCAGAAAATGTTGTCAGGCCAGTAGCCAGGCAGAAGGCCAGCAGATTCATGCAGTAAAATAAAAAAGGAAAACAGGAAAAGTGTCTTAAATGTTTCATAGAAGGGTATATAGGGAGTGCATTATTATGGATATGTAAAGCCGAATTTAGGTAATTGAGGCCCTGACTCCCATTTCTGTGTTCACACGTATAGAGACACAGAGAATCTTCATCTGGCCATTTAGTTATGAATGTGCTTTAGTCCATTTAGATTCAGATTGGCTCAATTTACTTCATATTGCCTGGGCCCAACCATCAAAGTAAGCCATTGTTAGACATCTAAATAAACATTTGTTATGCTGGGGGTGACGGTGATTTTGCAGTTTGTAGGTCATGAGGGAAGAATAAAGTGACAATATTTGACAGGCAGACATGCAGCTATGAGGAGGAATGCTTTTATTGTAGCTGTCAAACACGGGCCACATTTGCATCTGCCACACACTCCAGCGACAAAACATTCATAATTCAAAAACATATGCATGTATGCACAGTAACACACTGTTATGGCTTTTTTTAAACACACCCATGCCCAGAGTCAATTTAGTTCTCTAGTTTGTATACTTCCGTTTCGGCTTCCTCTGCCATCCTCTCATCTTTCCCTCACTACCTTCTGTCACAACAACAACCTACAGTAGAATGAGGCGTGTGTGTTATGTCCAGCATTTAGCTCGTGTAACAAGCCCCTAATAATGGATTCCACTTGGGCCTGTCTGACACCATTGTTATTAGCCCCTTCCTCTCAATTACCAGTCACTAGTCAATGGGGTGTATACTCTCTGACACACACAGATACATATTCATTCCTGCGGGCATGAATGAAAACGAGGTGCGCAGACACAAGAAGATGAAAATATTTCCAACAGGGAAATTGGGATAGGAGAGTAATTGCTGTCCAACAAAGTCAAATGTGACAACAAAAACTCGTCCTCTGCTTTGGCCATTGAGTGTTATCCGGTGTCGGCTGGCATGATTTATGGGAAATTATGAAAATTAGGTTCAGGCGACATTTTCAGATGACTGACAGGCAACCCTAACTGGCAATTAGCATGTGTTGGTTTCTCATTGGCCAGGACTATATGACTTTCTGGTGACAAGTGAAATGGATATATCCTCCTGGCTCTCATGCATTCAACCACATCTCTCTATTTTTCTCTGTCCCTCTCCCCTCTGTGTTTGCCCCCTCCCTCTCCAATCTTCTACCTTGCTGTCAGCCTTTCTCTGTGTCCCTGTACACTTTTTTTTTTTTTTGACCGCCTCTTCTCAAAGCTTCCCAAGACAACTGGAATTAATTTGGTAAACCAGTAGATAACAGCCTTCTAATTACATAATAATTACCCAGTAATTATTCCACAATTTAAATGAAATTGAAAGTTGTTTTACCCGATTTTTTTTTTTTAATCTGGAAGTTTAATAATTTAAGATGAATTTTATTAACTTTATTCGTATCTTGATACTAGTAACTTCATAAAACCATATTTTCAATCAAATACTGTATTAATGGACAATTATGGTTAACTTGGTAAATACTTGTTTTCTCAGGATTTTTTTCCCTCACAGTAATTGTGTGAAATATTATCTTAATAGTGCACAAAAGTTCCAGGTAATTATATTAAAATTTAAATGTTATTTCACACACTGTAATTCCCTTAAAACTGTGCCTAATTACCAGGAAATTAAATCAAAATTTCAAACTGATCCTGCAGTAATTGGTTGCAATTCAGTTTCAATTGTGGAACAATTAGTGTGTAATTATTATGTAATTAACAGGCTATAATTTACCTTCAGGAAATGGACAGTACCTGCAACATTTGTACAACTTACAGTTGTAAATAAAGTGTTCAAGAGAAGGAGGCGCCATTTATTTTTCTCACATACAATGTGAAGTGGCTCACATTTGGTACACTTGAATAGACATAAGTCCTACAACTGTGACTGCATTCAATGATAAAGTCGACTGTGCTAACCTTTGTGCATAAAAACTACTTTGAGGTTAACTTCCAGGTGCATTTCCACAAAAAATTAAATTTGATTACTCTGCTGAGGAAATAGATTTTAAAATTTGCAACTCTTCCAAAGCTTATTTAGAAAAACATTTGACATAAGAAAACTGTTTTCACAGGCGCCATGACTGAATGTAAACTGACCTGTATGTGTCAAATTGAAGTTTCTTTCTATACCACTGATCAGCAAACGCCAATTTGTAGTGGTTTCTCCTTAAATGTCAGGAGGCTATAAATGTTTTCTTTGTGATCATACTAATCCTTATGTTCTGTCTTCAGGACCATACACACAGTTGTCAGTTTATTGTGAACACCCATCTAGTGCTACTACAGTCTAATACAACCTGCCTAAAATAAATTCCAGCTTCATGAAGGTTATAATTTTCAGATTTTGCTACAATTATTTTAAAGAGTTAACTATTTTATACAGGATGCTGTATGTGGTGAAGTGTGTTAAATTGTATTGCATTATAAGGATTATGAGATTAAGATATAAGCAGCACTGACACGTAAATATAATAAATATATAAAAACAATTTGTTCACTCATTGATATCAATTAAAGTGTAACGCTCATAACTGTGAAACTAAATGAAAATGAAATCAGACTAATGGAATGAGGGGGAAAAAAAATGTTTACTATGTTTTATGCTTCTGCACTGCAATAGCATGCAGGCTGTGCAGGCCTATGCATTCACTCAGTGTTTGGAAGGTTAAGAATCATGCAACAGCGATGCTTCCTTATAGCATCTTATGATTTAATCTCACACATGAATACATTATTCATCACAACATGGTGACTTACCTGTTTCTGCATAGGGTCAGGGGGAATTGAAGAGAGAAACTGAGGGAGAAAGATGTAAAGGGAGGTAGGGGGAAAAGAGATGCTGAGAACAATCTTTTAAGACCCTGAAGATGTGTTGCCTTCTCAGCAATGAACACATTATCAAGGATTAGCCCTGCCTACGGAACACTGGATTTTATCAATGCCATCTAACGAGTCCAAATCCTGTTTTGAGCAAGCAAGCCTATTAATTCACTTAGCGTGAGTAATCATTGATTGTTATAGCTGTGCTTGCAGTAGCTTGTTGGGAGTATGCTGCTGTGAGCAAACATCTTAATCAGAGGAACAACACAGTGTGCTCTGTGGATGTTGTTGTCCTCGTCTGTCTTTGTGACAACAGCACAAATTCAATAGAGCTAAAGCTGTTTTATTTTTTCAACATTAGCATAATTAGTAATGAAGTCACTTTACTGAAGCCTGGAGCCTTTACGGTAAAAGTCACATGCATGGAAATTAAAGCACCTCTTACAGTATATAGGAGTTATTAGCTAGGTAGAAGAGGCCATGCATAATTATTAGGACAGCTCGTGCATTTAACACACAAATGGTTGTATAACATTAGTGAGCGCACTGTTTATCTGCATGATCAAGTGTTCACTTTACATACCAGCACTGTGGAGATTAAAATATTAGTGAGTAAGCATGTTTCATGGATAATTTGACATGCATCTTTATGAGAGCTAACACAGTGAAAGAGCAGAAGAATGAGATGTTGAAAACCTCTCTTTGTCTCTCTTTCCCAGTCTCTCTTTTGCGTAATATCCATGTTTCTCTCTGTTGCACAACCACACTGCATATCAGTTTTGCAGTAGAAACAGTTTTACTTTTTGGTTTCCATCTGCTTTCTAAGGGGTAAGCAGCATAAATATCACATGAAAGTCTGCCTTTAAACTCTCTCTTCTACCAAATCTGCTGAATCTCCTCAGGCTTTTCAGCCAAATCCCCACATAGCAAGAGCAAGCTTTTGGGACTGATGTGTAGTTCCAGGCTCACTACCCTATGTCTAAGCTTGCACTCTGCCATATCATTTCACTGTCACACTTCCATGGAAATTATCATTATATGGTGGTAATTATGAGTAGCATTAATATCAACATTAGTAAATGATGATATTACCATCATTTACTAAAAACTTTGCTTTTGGGATAACCCAAATTAGAGAAGACTAATTTCCAAAAGTTATTTCTGTTATTCTGTACATTTCTAAGAACCAGTCCTCATGAAAATTATACAGCAAATATCCAATTATCTAGAGGAACGTGGATAGTGTTTCTGTGAAGATGTATATTGATATTCCATCCATCCATTTTCTTAACCGCTTGTCCTCGTAAGGGTCACTGGGGGTGCTGGAGCCTATCCCAGCTGTCATCGGGCGAGAGGCGGGGTACACCCTGGACAGGTCGCCAATCCATCGCAGGGCCAACACATAGAGACAAACAGTATATTGATATTGAACTTCTTAAATATAATTAGTCAGTACTGCAATATACTTGACAGACCTCAAAACCTGGAAATATGAAACCAGGGAGTTTAGGTTGGACTTGATAATGCTTTTAATATTTCTCTTAATTGTAAACATTATATTCCACACAATGTATTGGCAACATATTGTTTTTAGTCTTACCAGTAAATTGTTCGATTTTGAACAGTGACACAATTAATGGAAATAAGAGAGAGTATGACCTAGTGTTTGATACCAGCAGGGGAACACGGCATTGTGAGCTGCAGTGCATAGAGACTGGCCAAAGTATAAGCTGATTTAGTTGTTGAGGTTGGTCATGGACCTGCAGCACGTATCTGAGAGGGCAGTGCCAGAGCAGATGGAGAAATAAAATGAGATAAAGAAAATCAATCCTATCAGTGGCTGTGGTCATGTCATTTCAAATTATGATCAGAGATGGTGCTCTGCAGCTCTGCCCTGAGCCTGTCTCTACATTTCCAGTTAGTTTTGTGTCCTGCTCCTTCTCTCCTTCATATTCTTACAGATGTATAAAATATGTGGCAGAACCTTTGTTCTTTTATGCACTGTTATGAAAGAGAGATGCAGAAAGAAATTTCTTGGCATTTCTATTACACAGCAATCAGAACAGAGTTGTCAGAAAATTTGATCTGCAATCACTTTGCATAAAGTTCTGCCAAAGATCAGTTTATAATCACTTTACGTGTATTACTTTTTTACAATTTTTAACACCCCCACACTGTTCATGTTGATGTATCAAAAGGAATCTGGACACTTAAGCTGCTCAGAGGGATTTTTTATATTACTCAAAATTTTAGTTTGGAGGGTTTTTTTTTTTTCTTTTCAAGGATATATTAAATCCAACAACTGGATATTGTTATTCCCTCTGTCCTTCCTCTCTCCTGAAATATTTTACTCTGACTGACTACATGTGTTGTTAATATCACTGCCAGGTCTTCCTTGAAAAAGCAATCCTATGGCAGTGGAACTAATGAGGACAAAGATCCATTTAAGCTACAAAAATAAGCCGTACACATAGACGTCATGAGATGCATATGGTGCATTGTCCTAAAAACTGGGAGTGTCTTTCCTGATGAGCAGCGCCCCTTTTTATGCTGTTTGGTGTTTAAAAACAGACTATAAAGTATAACACATTCCTTAGCTGTAAAATAGTGTTACACAGTTGAAATTGTGCTGTCAGTCTGTGTGATTATATGACTGCAAAAGGTTGCATTTTAATTAAATAAACATGAACATGTGTGAATGTGACAACTTAATCTCTGTTTAGGCAGTGGAACATGATCATGTGCATGGTTACATGACTTTCTGGTGTGCAATGTTACCAACTTAGTTCCCATGTTGCTAGATTTTGCAACTTCTTAGACCATTTCAGCATTTTCTTTTCCAATTTCCTCTTCATAAAGGTGTTTATGTTTTTGTAGGTGGTGGTATACATTGAAAGATGATAGCAATGATTTTATCATGTGGATGACAGGAGTGTTGTGTACTCCCTGTGTAGATAACTAGAATCTACACAAATGCTAGTATAACACACTGTTCAAGAAAGAAACCTGAAAAAATAGTCTGATTTTATGTAATGCATATGATATTTATCATAGATGGCTGTTTTGATTAAACATGCACTACCAGTCAAAAGTTTGGACACACATAGGAATCACCATGTTGTTCATGAAAAGATACACGTCTTCAGCTGTGTTAC
>JAUMHL010000021.1:20473335-20491298 GCA_032362345.1 Sandelia bainsii | reverse complement strand
GTGATGTTATAAAATCTGCTTTTCTTTCACAAACATGGTCATTTCCATGTGTGTCCAAACGTTTGACTGGTAGTGTAAATAGCCCATTTTAGTCAGGAGTGCACTCAGTGATATCCACTAAAATAACATTCAGATTAAGTTATCTGACCTGGATTCTTGACATGGGTGATGAATGGCTGTTAGTTTTTCTAAAATCTGTTAGTAGGGCCCTTCAAAGTAAATCTGATCTTCTCTAACAAATAGCATCAGATCATTTTTCCAGTGAATGTAGTAGTAGTTATCTCTAGTACAGCCAGCCTTCTGACAGAGTAGCAAAGGCAAAAGGGTTTTATTGCACATCCTACTTGAGTCATGTAGTCAATGAGTAAGTCGGTTTAACACAAGAAATCATAGAATTGTAAACAATAAGGCTGCCTAGAAGGCTGCATAGATATTTGCTGTTGGAATGACAATCATGAAAATGTGCTCTATTGAAATGTATTTCAATAAAGTTAGTTGTTTTGCATCTGATTCAGTGATTAGCAGATGAACATACCTCTGTAATACTGCTGTTTGTTTGGCATTTTGTTCATGCTGAGGTTAATGGATGCCCGTCTACAGTAAATCCTGTCGAGACATTCCAACAAAAGATCTATGCTGACATTTTAACTCTTGGTGTACGCCTAATGTGTGCACTGAAAGATGTATAATTAAGGGAACAATACAATTAACACATATATTGTATTATATAACATGTTCAGAATATGTTGGAGTCATTTTGATAACACCTGCTCCTCTGTACAAAATGAGACTGTCTAATAGGCATCAAAGAGTAGAAGTCTAGAAATTATCTAGAGGTGCTGTACGTGACAACACAAATGTCCGAAGCAGTTGTACCACACATTATACAGACTTAATATAAAGTCTGTGGAACCCATCTATGAATAGAACAGGTCATTGTTCTGAGAATTCACAGTGAACAAGTGGCCGTGTTGATGACATTTCTGTCCCTTGTCTGGCCCAGTCCCTGCACATTCTGCCCAAGTGCTACCCCCAACCTAAACCAAACGAAACAAAAATGGCAACAGAGATATGAGTAGTCAGGTTATGTTTTATACAATATCCTGAATGGTTAAAACTGTATAATACATAACAGGGATTGGTGTGCTTGTAAACATACTGTACTAACAATGTTAATGGTAAAACATAACAGTTGAAGTTGAGTTAAACTTGAAATGAAGTATTATAAAAGTATTAGACATCATTTTTACATTAGATTTAATTAAATTTTTAAAGTATTTGCCACAATATCTTCTAATGAAAAGTCAGACCCCTAAGGGTGGCTAGAGGGTATCTTATGTATGCACCAAAATAACCAGAAACAACCAAGCAACCAAACAAACAATTTGAAGTGTTATCAAAGTTAATTATGTTGGTATTGTCTGTTTTAACTAGGCAAATACAGTGAAAACACCATCAGGATCCCCAAGGAAAACAGTTTTTAAAATTTTAAAGTAGTGAGGAAGTTAAGAGTGGAAACTTCGCTTGAAAAGAGGCATTGGACGACAGTGGATGTGTGTGCATGTCTATGTAATCGCTGCAAAAGGTGTGGCCTGTGCATGTGAAGTTAGGGGTCATCCCAGTTTGTATGCAACTCCGCTAAATGTCACTCGTTGACGAGCATGTGTGCAGCAGATGTGTCCTTTGTGGCTGTCACTCTGATGTGACATGCGTAGATCACAATTTTGTTTACTCACCAACCTATACCTGCCAAGCAGTGTGCATGTGTGAGTGAGTGTTGCAGTCTTCTTTTTTCCTCAGATACCCTTCCACATTTTTCGAAGTTAACAGAAAAAATAAATGTTAAACTATACTGCTGTTATAATTTATTCCACACTGGCAATGTCTGAAACCTTTGTGTGTATTTGCCAAAGCGAGCGGTGCCCATATTTATTGAAAGCCAAAGAGGTCATAATTTGTCTTATTTTCCCTAAGGTTTGGTGTGTAATACCTGTTTTCATCTAGTTTAATTTCGCCGGATGGCGTTTATAAATGCTGGCTGTTGTCCCAGTGTGCTGTGTATATGAACACTGTCCAGCACGGTGTCTGTTTACGCCAGTGGAATTGCAGTCTGCGTTGGCAGTTTTGTTGCTGTACAAGACTGGGTTCACATACACACGTGTGGTGGTGCATCAAGCAATGTTCATAAATGGCAAATGCTGTCTGACGCACTTTATAACTATATTAAAACATGTATTAAACACCAAATGCCAAAGAAAAGGAGACTCATTATGACCTCTTTAGCTTTTGATACATATTTGCAGCTGAATACAGAGTGACACTGGGTGTTTCATATGTGCAAAAACTTATATACAAAGCTGCAGGGGACAGCAAAGATGTGACAAGTGATAAGGTCATCATTCTATCCTTGAGGCCTAACTACATATGTCAGTTACATACTCATGTTAAGATCAAAACCATCCTTTATGAGCAAAAGGGGTCACATGACCTAGGAAAGGAAATGGGTCACCAATGTCTGTATGTATATACATGTACTTTTTATTCTGTAAAAAGTATTCAAACCCTTTCAATTTTTACATGTCTTGTTTTGCCATGATTTAATGTTGAACTGGCGTTTGTGCCTACAAGTTTACACTCAGTAACCCATGCATTCCCCTGATTGTGTGCTATGTATTCTTCCATAAAACTCTGCACCCTGCATCCTCGTCTTTGTAAGACAAGATCCCAGTTATATCTAGTCTAGCCTTGCATTGTAGCCAGGATCATATTGATGACAATGCTTTAACAATGGTTACAAAATATATACAGTATGTGCAAAGTCATTAACAGCAGCATGTCACACATGAGTTTGTCATATTGTAAATAAAGTGCAAAAACCACTAAATAGCAGCAAGGCACATTTGTTGCTAGGAAAGGTAAACTGAAACAAAACTGTTTTAGTTAGACTAAACAGGTAACAGCAAAGGTACAGAAACTGATGAAACACAGTAGACTTCTGTACAGAAATGTATTTCTGAATATGTGGAGTAGATACTGTTGGTCTTACTGGAGAGCATTTTATCTCTTGCTGGCACCATTGTTTGCTGTTGCAAGGTGGCCTGTCTGTGTTACAGATGTTTCTTTTCCTCTTGCAGCTTTCATGATGAACTAGGCAGCCCCTTGTTGACTGTTCATGAGGAGTGTGATTTAAAATCCACATTATTTCAGGGACTGTACTGTGCAAGAGCCCCCTGTTTGTCTTTGAAATGATAATAGGGCCATGTGGAATAACAGATGCAGGTGAGGAGGGAGGAAGGAATGGAGGGAAGGGTGGGTATATGCACAATGATGTGGGGATAGATTAGATTGCTGGATAGAGAAAGTAAGGATGCACTGTATCCATTGGTGGAAAGGGCTTAGACACATTGGAGTGATAAAAGAGAAGAATAAAAGACAAATGGGATAGACTGAATTAAGAGATGGAGGAAAGGAGACGGCTATCGTTAGGTGATGAATATGGGTACAGGAAATAATTATATATGAAATGAAGAAGAGGGAGAAAAGGATGAAGGAATAAAAGCAGACATGTTGAGACAGAATGGCCTGCAGTTAGACTGGTGGTCTGTGGACATATTTATCCTCTCCTCCCTCTTGCTTTTGGAGACAGTGACCATCTCTGCACCCAAAGGAGAAATAACAAATTCAAAGACTTAGCATATGTTTTCATTTAATGCATGGCAGTACACTCAATATTTATGAATATAAACAATTTTCTGCCAAAGTTAGACTTGCAACATACGGTGCTTCCATCTAATAGCCTGGAGCTATGCCACTGACAAGCACATAAGCGACTAACTTTGTGACTCATGCAAACTTTGTATGGTTTTTTTCTTACCCTTATGTTTTAAAATGAGCCCTGGAAAATAAACTTCATTAAATCATTGTAGTGACAACCATTGTCCAATGTACAAAAAAGGTTCACAAAACCAAATCAGTGAGATTTGATGAGATTATTTTATTAAATTCAAATTGCTGCACACTAACAAAGGAGGAAACACATCTGTCCCTTTGTCAGTGTGCAAAGGTCCTGCAGTTCTTGATTGAATCCTTTTAACTTTTCACCAACACTGAGTCTCAGTCATTTTCTTATAAACCATGGTTAACTATAATTTGCCTTTCTGGATGGAAACCATGTTAAAACATTCAGTCTCACAGGTTTAAAAACATTAAAGTGAAAAAGGAAAAAAAACATAATTAAGATTAAGAACTATACACAAATAAAATTATTGTTGTAACCATGTTATATTATATTCACTCCACAACCTTTGTACAATTATGATAAATGTGGATGATGAGAAAAGCACCTACAGACTGTGGTTTATTGCAAACCACACTGTGCAACATGGATCTAATAAACCTGGGTGTGACGATGTTAACACTGAATTGTAGGCTACAACGCAAGTCATTCAGCATGCATCATCCATCCGTTTTGGAGCACGCTACTTGTAAATGACATTTCATTCTGCATTCTTATGGTCATCCTAAATTTCTGACTCTGTTGGAATACTGAGCATCATTGTCAGACTTTTGTCCAGGGTTATCTCTCATCACAGGACCATGACAACAGCCCTCTTTGAACCCCTCTCAAAGGACAATCTACTATCTAACCACTGTTTTGGAGCCATGATCAAAGATAGGGCCAAATACACAGATATTTTTCATCTGGGACAGCACAAAATTGCACTCTGTACACCTGCTTTAATACGCTTAACCTAAGGTTCAACAGCTCAGAAAGCAATCACACAGTACATATTTGAAGGTACTATCAAGCACATGTTTCTTCTTCGTGTATGAGAACTGTCATAGCCAAATTAGCTTGACATGTCTTTCTAGTGTGTGTGTGTTATCTGCTGTTTTCAATGTATGATGTCCCAGATGTACCAGATCCAGCTTGAAGACTCTACTGACAGTAGAGGGTGAAAGACAAGGATAACTTTCTCTTCTCCTAAATACAGGTGCTGCTGAGAGGCGAGTCTGAGTGATGGCAGATGTCACAGTTCTGTTTTTGCAGCTTTCTGTCAGTATAATTTGGTGAGAATGCTCTTCAACCCTTAGAACTTTCAACTTGTGTCAACAGTGCAGACTTCAAACTCTATACCAGTTTTTGAATGGTGTTGAAAGGCCAAGTAAAACCAGAGTTATGATAAGTGGTTCACATGTGTTAAATTGCAGAAATCAGGATGCTTTTTCCCAAATACCTTTGTCAGTTTTGCCCTCTGTGTCTTTCTTGAGAGAAACTGTTTCATCGAGTGGCACAAATGCAAAACAAACATTCCTATTGTGACACCTGATTTGTGTTGTAAATAGTTGTACACAGGTTGATTTTTGTCTGTTTTACATTACATATTTACACTATGTGGGAAACTCAGCAGTTTGGGAATGTAAGACATGTAGTGTGACTTTCTCTGATTGTGTGTATAGGTGTAAGGTGAAATATAGTAAAATCAAAACAGTCAAAAATGGTCAATTATGCCCTGGACTTCAGAGGGTTAATGTAGTGGTCACATTTTACCTCCAGACATAGGTGTGATGTAAAGCTGCTTGTTTATCTGGAAGTCTGTCTCTGTGAATGATCTTGTTAACCCCTAAAAACTAGATCCTTGTTGATGATCATAACACAAAATAAAAGCCCTGCAATGACTTGTCCTACAAATAGTTGTGTAGTCCTCTGAAACTAGTGACTTTGTAATTATTGAGCACCAGACTAACAGCCTGGAGTTATGAGGTAGCTAAACATCGCAAATAAAATGGGCTGTACTGTGTTTATAGCTGACATTTTACCTTATCTATGTAAAGCAGTAACTCAGGCTCCCATACATTACTCCCCCTCCCCACACTCATGCCAATTTTCACTACTGATTTGCATCGCCAACACATTCCTCACTACTCAGCATTCATTTCTACCTCCATCCCCTCAACCTCTCTCTGCACTCAGAATAAAGGGACTTTTTGCCTTCTAGTTGTGTGTCAGCCCTCAAAATGTGTCAGTGCAATGCAGTCTTAATTATATTGCATTAGCCGCTATATCAAGCGGAAAGGCGTCTAAGTAAAAGGAGTCAGTAAACACATTTGGCCTGTAGCTTTAGTCCTGTGGGTGTTCAGAGTCTGCCTCCTGTGCACAAATGTGTCAGTGAGTCAGTGTGTGACTACATGGAGTTGCATGTGAGAGCCTTTGTGTGTGTATATATGAATGTCCCTATGTATACATATGTGTGTGTAGGTGTATGTATAATTTTTTTATGATGTGGCATTTGAACTGGATATCCAAGTGTATGATGACAGTCATAAATGCATTTTACCTGGCTAGAGGGTTTATGTGCAGGTGTGTGTGTGTGTGTGTGTGTGTGTGGTATGCATATATTCTCAGTCTGTAGGCCCATCATGCATACTTGATCCACATTTCTCATTCAAACTAATGTAGGCAGTCTCATACAGATGTGTATTGCCCAAGGGTTTCTATCCATCCCTCCCAATCCTGTGCTACTGTGCAGCTCTGTGGTCTGTGCGCAGATGTAAACCAAACAGGTCATCTGAAATTAATTTCCCCTCTGTCCTGTGAGCTTTAGCGAGCATTAGACAATGCAAACTTATACGGTTTGTTTTAACACATAATCCATCTCCTGTTAAAATTATCCTTCAAACTGCTGTGTAATCTTCCAGAGGATTATTGTTGTAAAAACAGCATAGCTGTCCTGCTGCCTTCATAAACCCAACCACCAGCTGTCCTACCTATACGCAGAGACATTGAGATGACGAGGGACAAATCTTTTTAAAGCAGTGACTGGAGTAACTGAAAGGGTGCAGGATTTTATTTTTTTTTCAGTTTTTGTGATGTCGTTCTCCATTATTACATAGTTTTGCATTGTATCTGTATTGACACACACTTGCGATCCGCGTACTCTTCAGTCCTAGTGTGATGATACAGTACTTGTCATAGTATCAGTTACTAAATTGATATGAGCTTCACACATTATTCAACATGCTTGTAAAGAACAATAAATATAAGTAATACACTTCTAAACAATATTGGAATTGTGTCTGCTGAAGAATAGACTGCTTTACACCCTTTACTCTTTAAGTGCTTCCAGGAAACACTGGTAGTGTGACAAAAATGAAGCGCAACAAGAACGTACAATAATACTGCTGCATCCAGTGACAAACTGTAACAATGACAGTGGCTACAGTGTGTGGAAATGACGTGCTGTATATTCAAATTACAGGGTTACTTGGTGTGTAGATAGCCAGTGTGTGTACAAGCAGCCATAATTTGCGTAATCTCATTGAACATGAAGGGAAATAGTCCTTAAATAAGATGGCCAAGGGAGACACAGGGTCAGTCCAGGCATAGTAAATCATTGTAGTCTGAAAGTCAACTACAGTGACCAGTTTCACTTTGTTTGCAGCATTGTATACCGTATATTGAACAGGAAAAGACCTGTGACCCATTTTCAAAACCCTATAAATAAAATTTTTGTGTGTAAAAACTGCAGCTTCAGCAAAAACTGATACAGTCACTGTGTCATGACCTTTTCCACTAGCCAACCCTCCTTTAGGGCCTTGAGAGAGATTTGTTAAAAATCAGAATAGACTTTTATTTCAGGGCTTTTATGCTGACGGTCACCTATTGTGACTGGGTGGATGAATTAATGCTAAGGGGGAAAAGAATGAATCTGCCCTATTGCACTGAAATCAACTCTAGGCTAGTCTTTCACATCCCTACTGTCTTTCTGTGCTGCCTTTCTGCGTGTAGTAACAGGACTTTTTCCTCTGCTTCATTCCATATGCAGAATGCTCAAATTAGTCTTAGCACTTTCTGTTTGAATACATAGAGGCCACTGTCTAATTCAAGCGTTGAAACTGTACACATTTCCATTCATGAATGTTTCCTCATTAGTAGTACAATTGTGAATGAACTGTCGGGATATTCTGGCAGCTGTTTACTTGGTTTTCTGCAGTTTATGTTGATTAGTCTCTACTGAGAGATAGACAAAACACTCTGGAGGATGTAAATTAATGTTTTTTTCTCCAACACAGACTCCTTAATTAAGCACAGTCAGCCTCTTCAATGTTGATTTACTATAATAAGAATTAAGATCTTTATTCCATGAATACAGGACTCTTGTAAATACTCCTCAGAAAACATTTGGGTTGCCACCTGCTTTTCTTCCTGTCAAGCTAGGGTATGATTAAAAGCTCAATTTGCGAATGTCAAGCACCTTGATGAAGGGGAGAGACCTCTGGATAATTTCAGTTAGAGAACTTCCACATAGGAATCAAATGTGTGTCTCTTTAAAAAGGCAACAGATACAGTAGACCTACATTTATATATTTAGATTAAACATATTGCTTTTATGTTTTCTGGGTTTTATTGTTGCCATATTTTCCAGCCTTGTGTCCTTCTGGATGACAAGGTCAGTTCACCACTGTGGTCTGGACTAAAGTGTCTCAACCACCAGGTGGACTGCCATGAAATTATGTAATGTTGTTGTACAACATTTACTCTCATGGCTCCCAGAAGATGTACATATTGATCGTATATGATTTTGGTCATCCTCTGGTATTTCCTCCAGCATCACACTGAAGTTGGGTCCCCCTTCTGGATGAAATGCAGTGGCATTGAGGGCATGCAGGCATTTTATGACGGTTACACTGAATTTGAACTTCAGTCATTCTGCACAACATTCTGCTATGTGATGGCAAAGACTTGCTGTTTTAATCTTCTGTTTTCTACTATGATCCATCTTCGAGAGGTGTCAACATCTCCACATTATCTCAGCGCCATCTGTGCATCAGTTGAGTGATGGATGGTGGGAACGTTTGTGCTGGGAGATGAGTGGAAGAATAAGGTCTTTCTTCCACTGGTCATTCCTCCACATCAGGCCTTTCATATGCTGGTTTTGTTTCTCTCACCCCTCCTGACTTGTATGCTTTCATCATGTTGTGTCAAGGTTATAAGGTGAGAGCCCCCTCCACATTGCCCACCACTACGGTGTGACTGGTCATTGATCTGGCTTTTTACCTGACTCACAGCCCTCCCATCAGTTGTAACACTGACACTGAGGAGTCATGTGGGGACTGAGAAATATGGTCAGTGTCTGCAAACTGATGGACTGCTACTACTGCAGCTACTGTCTTTAGAGAGTTTAGCAAGTGTAGCACAGTCATGTCAACTCTATGACATAACCCTTGACAGATGCTAGGAGCAGGCCAGCTGACAGTCTTGGCTGGGCCCGGGTCAACATAATCTTAGATTCGTCGGCTCGCTCTGTCGCTTCTCTCTCAGCCTGAACCTGTCTCTCCGCTCCGGGGCTTGCAGACCCTCCCTCATAAGTCTCATCAAAAAAAAAGTTGATGGTTCTCCTCCTCTCTCTCTCTGTCACCTGAACAACACGCCTCAGCTGGTTCTCGGGCCCGGGACAAGTGACCCATTTGTCCCCCCCTGTCAGCGGGCCTGGCTAGGAGGACTTGTTAAATTATTCTAGCTCAGTTTCTTTACATTTTGCTTTTCTTTTCTTTTTTATTAAATGTAATGTTTGTGCTGTAGCCTCAATTTAATCAGAACACAAGAGGATGCATTTCCATACACTAGTATCCTGATTTCAATGTCTTTTTGGAATATCCCAGTTTTTTGCTGAACATGTAAACCTGTCCCTGAAGGCCTCATTGTAACTTTCAGAAACCTGAAAGACAACATATTATATTCAATTAAAATAATAATCTTTCTCTGGCCTATACCAAGGTACTCTTTGTTGCCTAAACCTCACAAGAAGTATTATGTTTCCAACAAATGTTTCTTCTTAAAAATTCTTTCTATAAAATAGCTGGAGACAGGGATGCTTTAGGTGACATGAGATAGCATATTTGACCATACTATCATACCTCATTTGTCACTTTGAGAGTGTTGTACATAATATTAAAAGTACCTGTTTATAATCTAAAAAGCATATATAATTTACTTTGGTTTTCCATGACATCAAGTCCAGATGAGCGTGTGCACTCTCTTTAAGACTTCTGGATATCGTGGGCAGACAAGCAGAGGAGTATTTATAGGAGGAGTTAGTTGGCTTGCAGCATGCCTGTACTGCTAATGAGGTTTGCACTGTGAGTGCCTATGGACGTTTGTGCAGCATTGTTGAAGGCTTTGTGTTTATATGTGCCAGTGTTACTCCAAAGTATTTTTTTTTGTTTGCACCTGAGTGGAAATGGTACCACAGAAAATTTCTCAAAAGTCAAGGTGGACTATTTTACCAATCTTCTTCCAGAAGCAATAGTAAGATGACAAATTGGTCAGAAAAAAGCTAATTTAGAAAAGTGTTTTTAGTGTATTTATTTGTACTGTGTGTGTCTGTGTGCCTGTGCAGTTTGAAGGTGATGGGTCCAGTGTGTAAATATGACTCATAGGTTCTTAAAGCTTTTTACTTGTGGCTTCTAGAACATTTTTTTCACACTATAAATTTGGACACTGGATGCTCATTCAGTCAAGACGCACATCAAAGCTTTGCAGAACGTACACAGCTTAAAATGCAAATAGTTTCCCCCCAAACACATGACAAACCCAGAAAAGAGTGTGTGGAACAGGAGGAAAAGAAAATCAGTATGAAAAACATAGTGATTATATGCAGATGACAGTACAATTTAAGTACAAGATGCAAGCTGTATTTCGTGTAGACCAGTTTCTGCCGGGTGAAATTGTGACTCAGACTCACATATGGTGTTTTGAAGCTTCAGTCTGGGGAACACTATCTCTTTACAATTGTGTCCAGATATCTAGGTCCTGCATCTTCTGTAATATTTTGTCAGTGAAGTGGAGCATATGTGTGTGTTTGTACACCTGTGCCTTTCACTTGTCTGTCAGTGAGTCCCAGTGCCTGCTTGTCACTGTGTCAATGTGAGTCTCTCTTTGACCAGGACCTTGTCCAATTACTGCGTCTCCAGGGCTTGTCTTCTCTAAGCTCCCTATTCAATTCTCTCTGGTGTGTCAGTTTTATTTCTGTCCTCGATCCACCTTTGTTCTCTACTCTCCTTAAATTGTCTCTAGGTCACATTCAATGTTCATTTTTTTCATTTGGTCTCTCTACCTCCTCCCTTTCTCCTCTAACATTATATTGTATTTTCTGCAGGAACGGTTGCTCTGTCCAGAGGTAACAAACATCTCCCTCTGAGTTAATTAGTGCTAGTACATGGATTTATTTTTTTAACCTAGGCCAGCGGTCTGCGGTTCGATCTTCAGCTCCTCCCAGCTCCACATGTCGAAGTGTCCTTGAGCAGAATACTGAACCCCAAATTGCTTCTCATGGGTCAGGCAACTTGCATGGCGGCTCTGCCTTCATTGAGGTGCAAGTGTGTGTGTGTGAATGAGAAGCGACACTGTAAAGCACAATGTGTACCAGTAAGGTAGAAAAGCACCATACAAGTGTAGACCACTTACCATTTACCATACATATAAAAGTTGATCATCACCAGATAATCAAACCTTCCCAAAATATTAAGCATTGTTTTAAAGATCGTGTTTATTTTTAAAGGTCTGAAAGTGAAACATTTTACAAGTAGATTTCTAATCTTAAAGTTGTGAATTTTATTTTCCAAAGAGATTTTTAGTCATGGAATATATACTGTATGTGCCTCAATCTGTAATGAAACATAAGGGAAGGAAGGATAAGACATGGACAGATGGTTGGTGTGGGAAGGTGTGCGTATATGCAAAGATTTGCTTCCCCTGTGTGTGTATGTGTGATCAAATGTTCGTGAATACATGCACATATTATTCTGCTTTCTCGTGTCCACTTGAACTCTTTGCACTTAGCTTTTCACACACTGGCTCTGACCACTCTAATCAAATCATAAAGACATGACAGACACTGAAAGTCATGCTTCATGTCTGACTAGTGGTTGACACAATTGCTTTATTAGCCTTCCTGAACCCTGAGTATGCCAAGACACTGTTGATGTATGAACATGTCTGCTTTTAAGAGTAGTAGTAATGCATGTAATAAATAATAACAAATTATTAAAAGGGCTTTAAGAGAATTTAATTAGTGATCAGTGGTTTAGTTTGAAGTAATAAGTTTACAAAACAATTACTGACTTATAAGAGATTAAAATGTATTCTGTGTGTTTTTATACTTGATATTAATAATAATAGTAATAATTGCCTTTCATATCCCTAGGAAAAAAAACAAATCTTTCAAAATGCTAAGCCAAATGTCAAGAAATCACTGACTGTTGTAAATAAAAAAATCAATATTCTCAAAAGGCTTGAAAAGTTGACATTTGAATGATGCAAGGTTTTGGCAGGGCCTGAGTGATTTGGCAGTGGATGTGATTCCATTTCCTCTGAGCCCTTATTTTCACATAAAGATTGGATATCATCTAAGTTCATCGCCTTTGAGAAATTTTTCCAGGCAATTTCTCAGCCCATCTCTTTTCATCTTGCCATCAAATAGAATGGACAGAGATGGAGTGAAAAGGGAGGAAAATGAGCTAATTTGTGTTTCTCTATCTAGATTTTAGTAGGCAGGAAGAAGAAAGAATGCAATCATTATGAGGAGATAACCTTTAGACTGCAGCTGTTGGCTTGCAGAGTAATTGTTTCTTTAAAACTTGTTCTCTGCTGAGTCGTCTCCCCTTTAGGTTTCGTAGAATACTAATTTATCAGTTTTATCTTTCTGTTCCCATCGCTGGCCTTCTGTGCGTCTGTTTCTCACTTATTTGTCTTTCATTTTTTTCTTCCCTTCTTTCCTCCAAAATTCTCCCTTTCTCTGTCTCACACCCTCACACATTTCCTCTGCCTGCTGTTGGCATAATTGGGAGGTTTTACAGCATTTTGGACCCTGTAATGACTGCATATATCATTTCATCTTTTCTTCTTTCTGCCTTCTCTTTTAATTTTTCAGTATAAATTCACCAGATTTGTCTTTTTTCTGTTCTCATTCATCGCTTCTGTCTAAACATTGTCACCTCTTTTCCTGCTTTCTTTCTCTTTATTTCAACCTTACACTCATTTTTTTAAACACTTTCTGTTCTCTGTCTTGTATGATCGTATTTTTAATGAAAGGGTAGTTGAAGGAATTGCTGACAGCTTCATCTTTCCTGTGAATATAGTTTTTTCTGTTATGATAAAAGAAACACAGTGATACTCTGCCTTCCAACACCATACTATTTTTACACTGATTTGAATACAATGGCTGTCATTTGAACTTAAGTCTGTTAAGCAGTTTCATGCTCAGTAAGGTTTGATTGAAGTCTGTCATGGGAAAAATGTAATGCATGCGGTGGCAAATGTATGTTTTAGTTTTAGAGTTGTTGTTGTTTTTTTCTACATTTCCATACATATTGTTTTTACCAAAAACACAAACAAGAAAACAGACTTGCTTGTTTAATAAGTGTTACCTTTGTGTACTTCTAGAGACCAGGTTTTGCATCCTACAAAAGCACTTTGAGTAAGATTAGGGAAAATTATGGTTTTGTTCTTTGTTGCCCCAACATCACCATAAAAAATCTCCTCCACTCAAAAGTGTAATGATTGTTACTTTACTTGAATGTTTGATGTGTATATAAGATGCTTTTGAAGAGAGAAAGTTTGTATGCTTTTACTGCAAATACGAGTTTATGATGTGTAAGTACAACTACTTTAGAAACCAATCATGGTTTTCTGTCCAGGTAGTTCAAGTTCGGAAATTAATAGTGTGTAAAAACCAAAGAAAATGAAATTAAAATTATTTTTAACTCATATGTATGGCAAGTAATGAGGCAGTTTTTGCAAAACCACCTACTATTATGCAGACCAGCTGAAATGTTTTTTCTTCCTTAACAAATTTTGTGTTTCAACTCAGTAGAATGATTATTAGCAGGAGACATAACTTTTTTTCATAAACTGAACTAATTTCACTCTGATTGCACTTTGTTGCATATTTCGTATTTCATCATTCCCTCCGACGTTCATGATGTGACTTATGGAGATAACTTTAAACCAACATGAACATCTAGTTTCAAAGACCAGTCAGTCACTTACAGAACATGGCTCTCATGTTTGTTGCATCTCAACATCAAGAGGCAGAATGTAAGATTCAGGGGGAGGTTGTCACTGCAAAATATAGTTTGTTTCCAACAAATATGTGAGGAAGATAAAAATACAGACTGACATTCAGCCAAACTAGACTTTGCTGTACTGTGGGCATTTAATAACTCCTATTCTCTTTCTTCTCATACATGTGGCTATGCGGTGATATTACTTTAATACTTGCAAATTTTCTTAGTTGTCAACATTTCAGACATTGCAAGTAGCAAAAAAGTGGGACTTAAGTAATTGTATGTAAGTAGGTAAATTCTTACAGTAGGTGATAGGTGTATTTTCCGTCAATCACGTCATTTACAGTTTAATTGATTTATATTATTATAAATATATTTATAGAATAACTATTATTCTCATTTTAAAAGGTGTGGAAAGAACATTGCATGGTAGATTATATCCCTACTGTCTCCAAAATAACTCATCAATAATTGTATTCAACCATGTGTACAAGTTTGAATGCATTTCTTCTCTTATTCCACCTCATGTCATCACCACACAAGGTCCACCACAGCACAGAGGAGATACCAAGGCTAAATATAAGCAAAAGTAGATAGAATCCGATGCTACATTATTAAGCTTCACTTCTGGGGCTGATGTTACAGTGGTGTAGCAGTAGGATTGGGGCTAGGACAGGCCATGAGGGTGGATGTCTGGATCAGTGCCCTGGCTCAGAGCTAAATCCCATCGCTCATCCCTATCTGTATGGCAGATTCGAGAGCCAGTTTAGCCCCCCCCCTCCCCGGAGAAACGCTGAGAGCCTGAGAATTAAACATTTAAATTAGACATTTAAACACATGGTTTAAGATGCATGCACACTGAAAATGTGTTTGACAGAGGGGAATTGTTGCATAGCAATAGCACGTGCTATAGGGGTGAATTTAAGCACCAGCTTCATCTCTTTCCCAACATCCCAGGGGTGTGATGGCTTAGTAAGTAGCCATGGAGCCAAGACCTAAATTGCTGCTTGGGTTCTAAACGTGTCTAAGGCCATGGATAGCTGTCTATCATTCTGTCTACATGTCTTGGTCCGATTCTCTCTTTCGTTGTTATCTTCTCAGTTGTTTCCTTTTTTGCACAGTTTGTTTCAGACTGTCTATCCCTGTTTGTCTGCTTTTTTCTTTTTCTCTCTTTATCCTCACCTCTGCTCATATCTGTCTCATTAGCAGATGTGCCCTGGTTGCCCATGGCAACTTTATGCCATCCTGTGACCCTGTATCTCAGCAGACCTCCAATCAATGCACTGTCAGTGGGTCAGGTACCAGAATAGAGGACCAGCCCTTTCTTTCATCTCACAGTGTTTTCCTGATTTATTCCCTGTCTTCATGCCACTCTTTCTCGTTTTTCTTTACCTTGATGCTTCAGCCGTCCCTGCTTCCTACCTTTCCTCCTCTCTTTCATGGTGAGGGATACAGTACCCCTTCAATTCCAGACCCTGAACCTACAGTATATGGAACTTCAACAAAATCTGCCTGGATCATAAGGCCTGTTCACTTAAAGCAACCTTGTCTTCCCCAACATGCTGGAAAAAAAGAAAAACAACAGGACTTGGGAGGGTTTCATGCAACAGCAGCATAGTGAAACTACCAAAGCAGGATATGCAGTAATATGGAGCTCAAACTATATCTGGGCCATAAAGCAGCTTTATTTGGCTCGTTTCAAGCATGTTGGGGCCAAAACAAAGTGTGACAGAGGAAGCTTAAATGCTGCTTTATCATTCACATGGAGCAGAGGATTGTGGAAATCCCATGGAATTATTTTCAGTGATTTCTCACCTGGTATCTCTTTTTTTCTGTGAGGTCTCATTACAGGATGCAGATGTACTGAAATAAAGCAGCAAAGGAGGTGCCACAAAGGAGCCACAGAAAAAGATATAGCAGGTCAAATTGTGCTAAAGATGTCATGTTGCTCTCCTCAGCAACAAAAGTCTGTAATGCATACTATTGTCTGTCTATCTTAATTCTTTATACAATGGTTGTTTCTTTGATAATATTAGACGAAATATTAAAAATGCCTTTTCATAAAATGCAGTCTAATACAAAAGTACCACACTACAGCATCAAAACACACCATAGTACTGAATCAACTTGAAAACATCTAAAGCAGCTGTTTTTGCACATTTTTAATGATGTATAGACTGTATTGCATGGCTGTTGCATTATATCGTAACATCATACATCATTTCTGGTTTCTCTGACCATATGTTCAGAGACATCAGCAATACATCTCTATGGTCTGATGAAATGTGAGAAATAAAATTTGAGAAATGTTCCTTCTGAAAGTGAGTATAGCAAGTGATAATATAATATCTTTAGGACCTTTACCAGATTGTGGGTGACATTACTTGCTCTATACAATATATTTTTCTCACTATGTACAGCCCATCATTCAACTTGCACACATGCACCCGTACAGGAAATTGTAATGTTTGAACCAGTGGAAACATTGCCCCACTTCAATCTTTTGCATCATGCTCATGAGAGATGCACATGCAGACACATCTGTGCTGAAGACCATAAATTGAGATTTTC
The DNA here is from genome assembly GCA_032362345.1 of Sandelia bainsii. Classification (NCBI taxonomy): domain Eukaryota; kingdom Metazoa; phylum Chordata; class Actinopteri; order Anabantiformes; family Anabantidae; genus Sandelia; species Sandelia bainsii. The sequence continues at coordinate 20,474,660 of JAUMHL010000021.1, read as the reverse complement.
ACATGGTGCTGCTATTTATAGATTTTCTGCACTGGATCTTCAGTTAGGTACAACCCTGCAAGGTTTAGATGGTAATAAACCCATGTTAAACAATGCTGTTTGAACAGCTGTAAAAGTAAAATGAGAAGGTAATTGTTGTTCAGCGTTCGTTGGATGAGAGGAGCAGTCAACAATTACACTTCTGAGGGTTGTTGAAGATTATCAATAGAAGAATAGAAGAACCATACATCCATTGTTCCAAGAGCTGCTACCAAGCTCTTGGATATGAATGAATTTAGATAATAGTTATGTTGGCTGCCTTATTGTATACTTTTGAGAAGAAAAAAACTCAATTTGAGGCAAAACAAGTTGTCGGAAATTGTTGTGCCCCCATTAAACTCTGTCTTTCTCTCTCTCATACACACACACAAACTGCTGTCTATTTATTTGGGCGCTCCAAACTAAAGACAAAGCCTCTGTCAAGTGGGATTTAGCAGTGACATGGGAAGAGTTGGCTGAAAATGTGAGTGACATCATTTGGAAGCAGCGCCTACTCTGCATGAACAGGAGGGTTATAAAAGGAGCTGGAGGAGGACAGGGAGCAGCGTGATGTGTTGGATGCTGTCAGTGTGTGTGTGTATGAGTAAGAGAAAGAGTTTGTGTATGTTCATATGCCCTGCTGTGCATAATTCTTGTCTATCTGTCTTGTCTGACTTTCAACACGAGTTAAGCCTGATGGATGTCGTTACACTTGTCTGGCAGGTTTGTAATCAAAGTCCATACTGAGAATAAGAGATACAGAGAGACAGAGAGGGAGACAGGAGACAAAGACACCCAGCACATCTCACTGTGTTCTGTATACCCATTACTGTATATACTTCATTCACTGTTATACTGTTATGCTTGACTTGTTTGTATTCACTTGTTGTGCATTGACTATTTGATTGTGCAAATATACTTCAGTAAAACTGTCTAGACGTAGTTATAAATTCCAGTTTTACCACATGCATTTTGTGGTAAAACCAGCTTGAATATGACAAAGTTTGCTTTAGTTTATGAACACACTTATAATGTAGACATAATCCCAAGTAGTTCTACCTCTCTCAATTATGCAGTAACACATTTTATTGTTTGTTTATTGTTTATTGATGACTGAACTTCCATCCATCTTCTTAACCGCTTCTTAACTCCTCATAAGGGTCACGGGGGGTTCTGGAGCCTATCCCAGCTGTCATCGGGCGAGAGGCGGGGTACACCCTGGACAGGTCGCCATCGCAGGGCCGACACATAGAGACAAACAACCATGCACACTCACAGTCACACCTACGGACAATCTTAGAGTCACC
>JAUMHL010000021.1:20410970-20473235 GCA_032362345.1 Sandelia bainsii | reverse complement strand
CATGTCTTTGGATGGTGGGAGGAAGCCGGAGTACCCGGAGAGAACCCACGCAGACACGGGGAGAACATGCAAACTCCGCTGTGAGGCGACAGTGCTAACCACTACACCACCGTGCCGCCCCCATGAATGAACTTAATGAATTAATTCAGAGCATAAAGTATGAGCCTCATATTTGATATATTTGTGAGGAACATACCAGCTTGTGCGTGCCAGTCCTACAGTCTAGCACCAATTCTTTATTTGTTCTCTCTTTCAGCCTGTGTTGTCTGTCTTTTGCCATTCCATAGAGCGCTTAAATTGTCAGTCTTTCTATTAATCTCAGTAAACACTTAATCGATGCTCAGTGAGCTGTTCCATTATGATGACAAAACCAACACGGCCCAGTACTGCAGTCCATCAGTCAATATGCATAGGGGCAAATGTGATAGAAGAGCAAATAGCTGCGGTGTGATAACAAGTTACTAGGTTTTCCCCAAAGAACCATGTGTCTCAAATTGTATAAATGAGGAGTTTTCTAAACATTGTGATAGACTCCCTCCCATCATTAGATGCTAATGAATAATAATTATAATTATATAACCATTTCCAAGAATAGATGTGAGTGATTGAGCACTTTTTGATGCTACTGTTTTTAGTCATATGTTTCTTTTTATTGTTTTTCAATGCAAATTCTGCTCAGTTCATACGTTTGAACTCCACTGCACTGGCTGATTGATTAATTGATTAAATTAATGAATGAATGAATGACGGATGCACAGAAGTATAGAAGAGTAAAGGAAAAGATTATGTAATAAGCTTCCCCAAACGGAATTCTGATGAAATTGCATTATTTGTCCTGACATTCAACTATTAGTAAGTAGGATTTTAAAGACACAATTGAGACCTGCAGGCAAACAGGGTCGAACTACCTTTTCTACATCTGGTAAGATCTTAAAAAGATAATGGAGGTTAGGAGCGAATAGCATCTCACATAAGGTAGAAGGACCAAATCTAACAATGTCAAATCCTGAGATAACCTGACTAAACATTGTTACAAATCCTAGGTTCAGGTTTACAAGTTAAGTTCTAACATTGTTTGTCTTTACACCACTTTAACAAGACTTGGAGCAAAATAATCTTTGAATTCTCTCTGTTTTTTCCAACCCTGTATGATACTATGCAACTAACCCAACCATAAAAAAACTTTAATAACATTGGTGTCACAAATCTGGACGTTGTACTGGATGATCAGATATGTTGTACATCAGGTATTTGGTAGACAAAAATACTTTGCCTCTGTACTTTTGATTGATATGTTAAGTATCAATGTATTTGCGATTAATTGTGAACATATGGTCATTAATAGAAAATGGAATCAGGTTGCAATTATGTTCCCCACAAAAACATATTTTTTATGCAATTGCAGTTTAGATGTATACAAACATAAGTTTTAGGAGACAGGGTTGTTTTTTCAAATGTATTCATTTTGATTTGGGTTAGACTGGGATGAAATATGTATGTGTCTCCTCAGCTGCTATGAATGATGTTGACACTGACGTGCTGTTGAAGGGAACAAGGCTCATATTGTCTTTGTAAAGGCAATTAATATTACAGTATTTGTTTATAATGGGAAGCACATGCAGGTAGCAGTTTTTCTTGCACCTTGCCATACTTCGTGTGTTTTTGGCTTCTGTGCACAGTGCAAACACCATATGGTCTGAATTTTTGAAACCAGAAGAAATTTAGTCAGTCATCCTGGGAACCAATGTAATGAAACAAATGGTTCTGCTGTCATGTGGACGACCCAGGAGGGATCCGCCTCTGACCCATTTTTTCTCCAGACCATTAGTTTTAAGAAAGCAGGGCATATGGTGTTGGTTGTAGGTTGCATTTTGTGCTTGACCTGGGAAATGGGAGTTTGACTTAAATAGTTTTGTTTAGTGACAGACACGTGTTATGTAGCCTGGAGCTTTTAAAATGAAATCAACCAACTACAATTTGCTCTCCAAATTATTGTTAGGCCTAATGCAAGGACAAGCCAGTATAATTGTTACTCTTAGCACCACAAAATACATACACTTCTGTTGCTAAAACAAAATATCAGAAATGGAACACTTTGCTTTTACAATGTGTAAAGTAAGCACATAATCTGTGCAGGTCTGGTATCCTCAAATGTATACATACATACATTTGCATTTGTAGAACACAAGTGAATGTTTGCTATGTTCTTTTCCCACCATCTCCTTTCTTTAAGGTATTCAGACTGGGTTTAACAGTTGACAAAGGCCATCTTGCCAAAGCTTCACTTGACCTATTTTAATCGCCTCTTGTTGGGCTTAGGAACCATGGTGCCAGCACGTGGTGGTCTAAGCTGACCCCTATCATAGAGCACAGGAGGGAATCGTCAGAAGAACAGACCAGAGCCCTATTCTAGCTGTCTAAGTCCTTATGCTTAATCCCCCAGGGAGGCTGTTAGTGAGTGATATCACTACAAGAGTATAGCAAAAAACCCTGTGGAGAAAACCAACAACTATGTGTTGTCAGTGCTTCATTGCTCTCCCTCTTGAATTTTCTCAGTTTCTCTTTCTCTTCCCCTTCTCAAATACAAACACCCATATCTCACTTTCCATATAATAAATATATACAGGTCTGCACATAGGCACACTTTCACAAAGCCTTCATCAATCTACATCCATGTCCCTTCATGTAGCTTTCATGTCTGGCTCATTGCAAGCACATGCACATGAACCTGCCAAACCCTGGTAAGTGACATTGCTCATTTTTATATGGAGAGCTGAGTCAGCAGCTCTCTCTTTCACGCCGGCATGTGTTCAACCAGAGACCGTCTGTGATTTCCTTTCTCAGTCCAGATCTACATTAATCATCCCTTTTTCATTCTTCACTGCTCAACCATCTAAGACTGATTCAAACTACTCTAATAAAACTCAGCCCAAATACTGAGGGCAACATTTTCAGGTCTGGAAAGGGCAACTTTACAAATGTAAGACTTTAATGATTCCGCTGGAGCTAAATACAAGCTCCTCTTGATTTGAATGTTATGTATGGACATATCAGGGGGTTGGGCTGACAAGCGTCAAGAAGGAAGGAATCCTCATATACCATTATAAACATTAAGGGATTTATATAGGAAGCTTTCTGCTGCACTGATAGACAAATACTTTTACTGCAATTACATGATATTTAAAGTGAGCAAGGATTAATATCTAGTACAATTTCTTGGTTCAATGTGGTCTAGATGGAAAAGAAACCAGCACTTCTTGTTTATTGCTCTCTTACTGAAGCTGTTTACTACTTGGACAGAAGGATTAGGCCTGATCTCAATTTTCTGTTTTCATCCCCTTGTTCTTAATTCCATTTAAATGCTTGTCTGAACACAAGCCAGGTCGTCCCTATAGCCTACTTTCCATCGTACTTCATTAACATTGTTGTTGCACTCCAGTTAAATCCCTGGTGAATAGCAAATAATTGGACGTTCCTGGTCCAAAACACATTGTACCCTCATGGTGTCATGACTCCTGACCTCTGCTACATGTTCATCTCTACTTCCTTCTTGTGCCAGAAAAACACTGAGTACCGAGTTTGTCCGATGGGAAGAATCAGCATAATTGTTTTTGTAATATTGGGCACATTTATTAATATTATGGTATTGTGTTGGAGCAATTTCTAAAAAAAGTTCTTTATTGTGGATGTTTTTGTACTTTGGAAGCTTTTGTACTGTTCTGCCACAGAGGTGAAATGATTTGGATGTTTTAGAGGAATGTGTTGGCATTTTAGAGTTTGCAAAATGTTAAAATGCTAATAAACATTATTAGAGCTACCAAAAAATCAATAAAAACACTTTTCTCACAACATCACTGAAGCCTGCAGTAGAAAAAGTACAAACTGAGATTATAGCATGAAATTACACATAAATATACCTATTTGGATGGAAAGCAACAAAGTATTGTGTGAGTACATGGAAATTAGACACAGTATGTTATGAAAATAATTGGAAATGCTTTTCATGATTTGCATTTAGATGAGCAGATTTTCATTTTGTACTGATATTATTATGATCAGCCCCAAGGGAAATAATAGTAGGGGCGAGAGAGAGTCAGCAGTGCTGACTGAGCAAGGTTCAGTACAAAAGGAATAAGACCTTGTTTATGTATGTATGTACGTACAGTCAGACTTAGAGACTGGCAGCTAATTGCAGCTAAAGCTGTTGATTCTCTCACAGGAAAAACATGGGTGAGATAGAAATCAGTAGTCCGCTGATTTTTACATCAGATTTCTTCTTCTGACTGTGTCTCCTAATCATGCTGTTGTACCTCTAAGATTAAGACTTTTAAAGTCCTGTTAGACATGACATGAGGATGTGCAAATCAATATTTGGTAAGCCTGCACAAGCTCAGTCCTCCTCTCCTCTCCTCCCCGGTTCACTGCTACCAGAGTGACTCCTGCTGTGACCCTTCACTTCTGCCTGCCTAATGATCTCTCCTCTCCTTTTACTTCCCTTCACACCAACTCTTTATCCCCATCTCTTGTTTCCCAAGGGATCATGAGACTTGGACCTCAGAGGAAAAAGGGCAGGTTGGGTCAGCCCTTTCTACCTGCTTTGTCTCCTTTCACCTTCACCTCTGTCTACTGTCTCGTATTGCTCTGCCTTTCCTCTCTTTATTTCTTCTCCTATCTATCCTGCCTTGGTCGATTGGTCACTTCTCTCCTGTTTGCCTCCCTCTATCTTCACCCACCAGAGAGTCTATCTGAATAAATGATGCTGCTCACTCTTTACCCTCATGTTTAGGTTGGGACCCGATGGAACAGGTTATGTTGGGGGAATACTGATTGCAGCAGAGGAAAAGAACTAAACTAGGCACACAGAGACATCTGGCAGATGGACAATAGGGAAAAGGGAAGCAGTCTGCATTTAATTGAAGTGATAGTGAGAGTGAAATTGGCTAAGATGCTTTAAAGATAGAGGAGAATAAGGCCTATTCTCTCTCCTTCTAACAACAATTTTTATATTCATGAAGTGTATTCAATATGGCTCACAAATAAGCCTTACAAATATGAAATTTCTTGTTTGGTGTCATTTTGGTGCCACAAATGAAGAGCCAAAGAATTTACAGGCTTTTCCTTTAATAACCAACCTATGTTTGTATCACAGCATGATTACTCCTGATTAAATTGTCTGCGTCAAAGTCACAGCTCAGCCTAGGGGGTGGAGTAAACAGCCCTATTAGCTGTTAACAAAGCCTCCCAGATATGAAACCATGCCTGCGTTTGGTGCTAAAGCCAGCAGGAGATTATCCAGACTGCAAATATATGGGTGACTGAGATGCCCTTTGTACCACACAACAGAGGGCATTTCATGGGCAGAGCACTGATCCCCTTACTGGTGTGCAGCTGAGGCAATGTAATCCCAAATTATTTAACCAGATTACTAGAGTATGAGAAAAATGTCTGCCATTGAATTATGTATGGGGGTTTATGCAGTAAGATATGAGTTCTAGTGTCACTGTGATAATACAGACTGAAGCCAGACAGTATCTTGCAACGGGAAATGGTCTGTCAGACATACAGGTGAAAGGCTGCAAAAACATACAGAAGAAAGCCACATATACAGTAGAAAACATATGTACAGTATATATTCTAAATCTATATCAACATAGGCTCATGTTGCCCTTATGTGCAAGTCTTTCAAACAGCACAATAATGACAAACAAAAAATTGTTTTGAATATGTTTGTTACATCCTTGGCAGATACCTACCTACAAACAAAGCAACAAAAATTATTCTGGCATTTTTATTTGAAGACATCACACTGTCAGAAAAATAAATGCTTTTGGCGGCGAGGCTCATTCAACCCTGCTAATGTATGAACCATTAGGCTCTTTGGCATGAAACAGCATCATTGGGTTAGACTCAAAAATGGCACAGATCTTTCTCAGAGATTTTGTTCTTTAGTTCAGTTAGTTCAGTGTCTCATTTCCTTCCTCAGTGACTTGATAGAGCTTCTAACCTGTCAGCATTTGATTGAAACACTGGTTTTGACAGCTGCAGCTGTGGCCTGGCTGCTCTTACTGTGTGAAAGTACTCATCCAGGGAGTCTGACCCATACTTTTTCACTGTCTTGGCATCCAAATCCAGTGTGAACAAAAAATAGATCACGTTAGGAGATAACAGTGATGTTATTCAAAATAAACAGGGTGAAGACCCATGGAATAACACTGACATTTTTATTTGAGCTCATGCACAGTCCCACTGCTTTGTCTAGGGCGAGGCTAAGTCTGCTTAGGAGGATCATGTTATATCATGAAAGCTCCAGAATGGACATGGTGTTCCGATAATGAAATAATAAAGGTTTTCCCAGATGTGGATATGATATTAAAATAATAAGACTAATTCAAATTAAATGTCATTGAAATATATCATTTTTCCATCCATTCATCCATTATCTCAACCGCTTTTCCTCTTAAGGGTTGCAGGAGGTCTGGAGCCTATCCCAGCTGTCACTGGGCTAGAGACAGGGTACACCCTGGAGACGTCGCCAGTCTATCACAGGTTTGACATATAGAGGCAGACGGTCATTCAAACTCACATTCACACTAGGGCAATTTAGACTCACCAATTAACCTAACTGCATGTCCTTTGACTGTGGGAGGAGGCCAGAATACCCAGAGAAAATCTACACAAGCACTGGGAGAAAATGCTCACTCCACACAGAAAGGCACCTGTCCGGCCGGTGCACTAGAATCCGGTTCCATCCTTCTTGCTGTGAGGCGATATCTGTTTCCATTAAATTGAAAGCAATCCAAAGATCAAGAAATTGAGAGTATTTATCTTAACTTATGTCAAAGATTTGCATTAAATTTAGAATCATTCAGTAATCATTAGTGAATCATTTGATAGTAAGCTTCTGAACCTTGTCCTGAAACAAAGACAGAGGGATGATGGTGAAAGAAGAGAATGAGAAAAGAAGACAGAGCTAAAGATTAAAAGACAGAAGAAGAATGAAACAGTAAGTAGGGGAAGAGATGAAGAGAGAAACAGAGAGAAAAAGAGACAGAAGAAAAAAGTAATCATCTTAAAGGTCTGAAGGTCTCTGTCAGGCTCACTCACTGTCCTACAGCAAAGATGAATGCAAGAGTTAGCTCCAGCTGTGAGTGCAGGGATGAAAGATGAATGCAATTTCAGCAGTGACCTCAAGGGGTAAAAATCAGAAACTGTTGAAGGTGAGCGCAGAAACACGATGAGAGTATGGTGCTGCAATGTGACTGCCCTGCTAGTCAGCTTCACCACATATACAATAAAGGCAGACAGTATTTCTCTGTATTTTGTGGAACTGTTAAGGTCATTTTTTCCTGACTGATTAATTCAGCAGAATCTGGTGCATTCATGGTTTTCTCTACCCTTGGGAGCTGAGAAAAGAACAGTCATTTACATGGTAATACTGGGGTACCACAAAGAAATCTACAGTAGGAGACAATGTTTTCATGTAAGTGGGCTGAGCCGCTCATATGAAATAAAGGTTTTCTTTTAATGAGCTCCTCGGCATTGCTCAGCATACAAACACCAGTGCAACAAACGGATGGCAGAGCTGATATATTATCACTTTGTCAAACTGATTTAGCTCACATGTATGCAAACAGTTGCCTCATCCCTGGCTGCAGAAGTCAGAAATGGGCAGGTGTGGATTGGGTTAGATATCAGATGCCTACCATATATAAATTTTGCATGTAGGTGTGCTAAGTTGACAAAATGCATTGCTGCTTTTAAAAAACTCTTTAGTGATGTCCAACACAGGTATACAGATAGAAGAAGAAGAAAAAAAAAAAAAAAAAAAAGTTGACATAAGACACATTTATTTTGGTTAATTGAACTATATGTAGCTGCTTTGTGTGTGTGCAGCTTTGACGTGTCTAAACTTATTTAATAACCCTTGCATCCCTACTCTTTTATTCTTTTCCTTCTTTATTTTTTCTATCAAATAAGAGTTTTTGTTTCGACTGTTAATGGCGTTTTCCCTTAATTGTTACGTTATTGTGAATAATATTTGTTTTAAAAAAAGGCTGAAAATTAGTTAGAACCCGCTGGCAGCTTACCCGCTACCAACCTCTGCCAACTACGTTACAGCAAATGTACTGTAAATTTGCTAACTAGCTAGGTAACCAACTAGCTAGTGGTAGTTGCTAACTACTAATTAACTAATAATTAAATAATTAAACTATAGAGTATAAAGAACAATGAACAAACGAAGACAACTCGACTAAAGTTTTGTGTTAGTAATGTGGATACATGCAAACTTGTTAGGCAGCTAAATTCTATCTTGTCATGGTGGATCTTCTTTTACAACAATGAGTTTGTAGCAATAGCAAACACAGCACACATTCGACTCAATTTAATCCTACCCTGCCCCACTCTGTTTTCTGCAGCCCGAGTCTTTTTATTTACCTACTTAAACATCCAGGAGGTACAATTTGCAGTCACTTTGTGTCCATGTGATGGACCTAATGCCTCCACCTGATAAGTGTATTACAAACAATAAAACCAATGCACTGCTTAAAAGAGTTTAAAAGCTCTGTAAATTTGAAGGAAGCTGTACTGGCAAATGATAAAGATATCTATGTATTACATGTATATTATCTGATTTCGTTTAAAATTTCTAACTGCTGCTTTCATGCAGTAATTAAAAAGACATAGTAATAATTTATATTCAAAGAGATTTTATAAATCTGGACTTTCTTTAATGACATATTTTTTCATCATTTTTTTGGCACATTGCTGCTGGCAGCTGAATAGTGAGTCTGGACAGAAAACTTTAGCAACAGCAACAGCTTCTACTCTAATTCATTCAACTCATTCTTTTGCAAGGCTGCACTGTAGGTAGAACAAACGTAGTGTAGTCCTCCGGGCTTGATGAAAGGACAGATGACATTGCATACATACATGTAGAGTAGTTGTGCATACATTAAACATATTGTGCACAACTTACATTTGAATAAAAGGTGTAAACAATAATAGTTTTTTATGATTAATGTTGCAGTTATGAATGATCACTTAATATGTGTTAACATATATTGTGTATAACTGAATTCACAATGTTGATTTCAGATACAAAATGCTGATACAAATAACATTGTCTTTAGTAATTGAACTAGCAAAGGCCATAGCAATAAAACATTGATTTCAGTTTGAAGTGTATTTTTCCCCTTGAGGGAACAAACACAGGTAGCCTAAACATGTGTTTTTATTTATTCATTATTCGTGTGTTGATTCATGTGTTAAAGTAATTTCATGAACATGAGCCACGCTGAACTGCGGCAAATCTAAACTGAACTCTGCTTAGTACATCAGTATGAACCTGCCTATTTCCCTTTATTGTACAAACTTTTCATCCAATTCAATTCTAGCCTTTATTTTCTGAATATGTTTGGTCACTTTGATGCCTTTACATATCTCTGCAGAAATTACTGTACTTTTCCCCAACTGTGTTTAATTAAATGATGGTCACTAGCTCCCTCCAAGATTATCATTATTCTAGCCAGCGAAAAAATGTATCATCCCTATTTCCCTAGAAACACATGATGCATAAATGGATTTCTTTTCATCTAAAGAAATGCTATTATAGTTACTGGATTGTTTAATAACCCTTCTTTAGAATATGTGAACTTTATTAAATGCTTTACGGTGTAAAAAAGAAACTGCCTCAGCTTGAGGCACTGCAAGGGCAATATAGTAGGTTATGTTGTTTCCCATAGCAACAGATACAAATGATGCTGGGGCTTTGACGGCAGCAGTGCCATTGTTTACACATATGATTGGATTAGGCATGACATTATCTAATGTTACTGACCTTAAAATAACATTTATGTAACATATTACATGACAGGCCTAAAAAGAAAGGACATCAAAAACAGAAAATGCAGGTGGAACAGTAACAAAGCAAAAAGAAAGTGAAACTTTATTTGGTACTATCTGGTTACACATGGAAGATACTGCATTTGCATGAGTGGTCAGGCTGTAACAGTTGCTCATATTATGCTATATTAAATTTCATCTGGTGCTCGTCCGAGTTCATTGCAGCCACTCCAACAAAAAACGAAACTCAAAGGGATATACTGAATAATCATCAAAGGTTTCAATTCAACTTCTGAAGGATGCTATAGCTCATTTTGATTCAAGGGGCTTCAAGGTAGTCTTAAGTCCAACATTTTGGAAAATTGCATTTATTCACTTTCTTGGTGAGAATTGAAGAAAATCGATACCACTCACATCTCAGACACAGCAATGAGGCAGTTAGGTTAGCTTAGCATAAAGGTAGGAAAAGGGAAATATTTAAATGCTTTCTAAGACTAAAGAGTAGACACAGATGACTTAGTTAGAGTTGCAGTAAGGTGATAGTCAGGTCAAGCACCATAAAATATGACTGGTTAGGGTTAGAGTGAAGGTTTGGTTCAGACTGAGGTACTGTAAAAGGACCTACTACCGAGTCCTTGAATCTAATGCTAACCCTAATAGAAGGGGTGAAATGATTAGTCTGGCTAGCTTCACCCACCAATATATCTAAACCTCACTAGTTAATAACGAACATTATATTTAGTTTGATTAATTAGTCAAAATTAAACAAGTGTAAGTACAAAATATGAAATTGTAGTTTACATGGTTATGTGCAGGATTATTTTTGGTGTTTTGTTGGAGGTCTTCATGTTGCCAGGCAACAACAAAACCAAAAATACCTGGTTAGTTATTTATACACTTTAAGTCTTACAGGACTTAAACAGGTGATATAACATGTTAATTAGAGAACTTTAGATGTATTTTTGATCTGTGGACAGAGCCAGGCCAGGTGTTTCCACAGTGTTTACGCTAAAATAACTTACCTCCTGGCTGTACAACTAGCTAACGTTAGCTATTAGCTAGCATAAGCATTAGTCAATCTTCCCATCGAACTTCTGGCAAGAAAGCGTAAAAATGTTCTAAGAAACTATTTAACAAAACCTCCTTTCTAATTGTGGTGTGATGTTGTATTGGCTGTGATGAACACAAGAGGAAGTAACCTACCGTGCGTGACTCAGCTATTTCTGCACGCATGACTTCCGTGGCTAACAACCCTTTTCATGTAGTTTCTCTACCTAATGACTAGTTACGTTAACTGCGGGTACCACCCTTCGCAATCCCGCCCATGAGAAGCGTCACTGGTTCAACTTGCAGACGAGGCAGAGAGGGAGAGAAAGGAGCGGGCTGATCGCACACTCATTCACTGAGCAGCAGAGGCACAGAGAGGAGCACACAGAGCAAGCGAGTGGTCGGGGATCCTCCAGTGGCTTTTCACTTGCATGAACACAACCGTAGACCTCCCCAGGATCTAGAGATGTGGGCAGAAGTCGGAAAGCTTGTGCTGTTACATTTGTTCCTCATGGAGCTCCATTCCGCTAAAGGTAAGACACTTGTCTCGCGGCGAGGAGCTGAATTTGCATGTCATCGCAAAACGACAGCGCTTCAGGGACCGGTGCCTGCTTAAAAAACAAAAACAAAACAAGACTTGTGTGTCAGTACGGTCGGCGTCTTTTATACGTGCTGTTGCGCCTGTCCTTACAATGCCCACACAGCGACTCGCACCTGGACGGATACTTTTTTTGTCCGCGCTTTGAACGAGCTCGCTGGTGACAGGAGGTGACAATGCGCGAAGGAAAAGATCGCACAAGCCAACACGTCTCCAAAATGCAGTACGCTGATCTTGTAGCGAAAAAGGCTGTTTGTGGCGATGTGGGCACAGAGTCCAGACTGTGCGATGGTCTGACTGCTGTTTTTTTGTTTTTGTTTTTTTGCATCTGCAGCTACGTTAAGGCTTTGAAATAAATGAGATGTTTCCGCTGGCAGTAGTCTGCTGCTAAATACTGAGGATAGACAGCCATGATCGCCATAAAGGCAGATTGTTGACACATAAATAACATAACATCAAAAAGCATAATGCAAAAAAGTGTTTTAACAACGTCGAATTTAACGAAACACTTGACTTAACCACCAACTTTGCTATGACCTGCACCTACTTTGACCAACTATAGTAAATGGCCACTTTACAAAAATTATTGTCTCAAAGCAATGTCATATACGGTATGTTAAATGAAACAAAACTTAAACTTACTTACAGTATGCTCTCTCTTTCCTGTAAAAGGCTCTTAAATTCCTCAATTTGTATTTATGGTTGTGAAATTGTGGTTTTATAGAGACGTTATTGAACTTTATGGGGTTCTTAACTCCTATATTCTGCTACTCTGATCTCTTGATTTTTTCACAGTCCTCCGGCCATAAACATCTTCCTCTCTAAATGAATCACAGAAGTGGCTGACAAGTTCTTCCTTTTTTGACTTTGCAGGAACTCATACGGTGTCTGAGTGTGAAACCGGGCAGTTTCAGTGCAAGAATGGACGGTGCATCCCGACCCTGTGGAGATGTGATGATGATGATGATTGCTCGGACAGCAGCGACGAGGAGAACTGTCGTAAGTAGCTGAGAGATTGTTAAACTTGTGGATAAACACAATTATCCCTTCGCTTTCTCCCCCATGGGTCTTTGCATTTACCTGCGACTGTGTATGTTACAAAAGTTTTTTTTTTAAACGAAGACTTGTAAAAACACAGGATCCCTAGTTTTCTGCATGTTTGCTGACTGTTATTTGATGAGATTATTCATTCTGCTGTTTTTAATATGAGCTGGCACATGACTGGGTAACAGTGTATGTTGCAGATAGCTAATTATATTCATGTTTTACCTTTTGAACAAATTGAGTTGTACTCAGAATGAGCTCCTTGTCATTTAGCTTGGGGCCCTTCTTGAATCTCCCTTTAGCACTCTTTACTCCACAGGCATCAGTGCGGGAGCCGCTGATCCCAGATCACTGGTCAGGTCACATGGCCATAGGAATTTCTAAATAGTTTAACTTCCTAAGCAAACCTCAGACACACTGAGAGCTGTTGCCCCACTGTGCTGGAGCGGGGCACTTTCATAATGTCATTATAACTATTGTTATTATCCGTATGTTGCTGTGACTGTGTAGAGATCATGTCAGTACTGTTATCAATGAGAGTCATAATGTGTTGGATATATAATGGCCTCGCAGGATGTGTCATATCTGAAATAAGGTGATAGAGTTCGGAGTTATGTGTCATGACATGTCACTGTTGACTAATGCAGCGTGCTTTATTGCAAATACCGTGGCTCCTGTGATATGGCTGCTCACAAAATTGGCTGCTTTTCAGTTTTGCACCTCTGCTCCTGGGCACAGGTGATTTGTAACTGGAGTTCAAAATACAGGATTGCATATATAATGTCGGGCAAAAAGACCAGTATCGTGAGATTCTACTTAAACTGCATCTCACTCTGGTTCGTTTAGGAAATTGCTTGAACAGCCAGCTGAATAATCATGGCTTATAAATCTGTCACGGTACTAATTGTTTGAATGGTTATATTAGTGGCCAATTGATTCATCGCTTATCTTGGGGACCAGCACACTAAACCCAGGATTCTCTCATCTCATACCACACCACAGTGGTGGCCGCTGAATATCTTGGGAGTTCCTTGCATGAATGCCGTGACATTTACAAGCGCGTCTCATTGACTGGAGAGACTGATTGGGATTATTGGACATTTAGTGGGCAATGCTTGATGGAGGCAGAATTAGATTTTAATGAGCTCTCCCTCTAGTCCACTCTAACAGGTTGGGCTTTACTTTGTTATTTGATATAAGCATTGCTGGAAGAGAATGTGAAAATGGTACTTAAACAGCAAGGTGACTTTTCTTTTTAACTGAGCCACTTTGTCTGTGACAGAAATGTGCTCTGCCTCTTGATACCTATTCTGTAAGCTTCAGATGTGGTTAGGCTTTCCTCTTGGGCACCTCTGTCACTCTCTCGAGCTCTTCCCCTGCTCACTCTCTACCTTTTTCCTCTGTTTTCCTCTTGCTGTGCCTTTATAATCTCTTCCATCCTTTGCTTCCTCTTTCCTATGCTACCTACCTTGCACACTGTTCTTTGAGTGCTTCACCCCAGCCTGTGTTGGAAGCAGGGAGCTTCCTTCTAAAAGCTGTCTCACTGCCTCAACATTGTAGCACCCACTAAGGGTCTTTCCTAACCCCATTTTTAAATCTCCCGTGGGCACCTTGGCCGTGTGAATGCCAAAGAGGCTATGCCCACTTGTCTTACACCCACAAAAAGCATCAGCTGACAGGTTGGTTGGAGATAAATCCAACAGCGTGACTCTGGTTGCCGGAGTGATGCCCTGTTCCTGGCACCGCGCCAGCCCTTCGAACAGATGCCAGAACTGCCACCGCGCCCCCTCCCCAGAACCCAATATCGCCAGCAGAGCTCAGAGGAGAGGGGATGGAGGTTGAGGAGGAGAAGGGGAAAAGATGGGACAGATTTGATTGAGGGGAACAGGATGATGTAGAGCGGAGAACAGCTAAATGCGATGATGAGGAAAAATTTGGAGGCAGGAAGCAGATGGAAAGAGGAGAGGAGCTGCTGCAGAATGGAGAGGAGTATCGGGGTAAGGTTAGCCCTGCCTAAGCCAACATACAAGTTTTGCTTCGCTCATGGTGGCATGACAAAGCTAAACAGGGTTAGGGTTAGTACCGGTGTCATATAAAGTATGTCACCGGTACCTATAAATGGAAACGCCAATGCACCAGTGAGCCCAGTCTTGTTGTTACTTTTACTCATGTCAACTGTATGTAAATACACCTGGAATGATTCTGTCATACAGTAAACATCTGGGTAAGTTTTATCTGATTCTGTGTGTGTGTATGAGTATGAGCTACAGTATCTGTTTGTGTCCCTTCCAGTACACACACACACACACACACAGGTTTCTCACAGCAGGGATTTCCCTATAGCTTCCTCCTTCTAGCAGCTGTATTAGAATAAGTATTGGTAGATTGGTCTGTCTTTTGTGCCTTGTCTCTCCTTTCTTTCCTTCTCTCCTCTTCTTCCTCCTTCTCGTCTAGTTAATTCTCAACATGCTTCTTGCTAGATTCCACTCTTGTTGCCCTGGGAGACGGTAAAGTGGTGATGGGGTTTTTGTGCGTGTGTGTGCTGTCTTTGTAGTGAACACAACACACGTGTAAGCGTACACACAGCAACTCTCCACCTCTGCATGTCTCTGTATGACCTATATTTCAGTTGTGGAATACACAGAAAAAAGGCCTTATCATTTTTTACAGTGGATTTCAACATGCCTAATCCAGAGTGCTGCTGTAAAATCATCTCACATCTGAACCTCATGTTAGCTTTCAATTGTTCTCACTATCTCACAATATTGTATTACGTCTTCTCCTCTAAATGGCCTTGGTCACGCTGCGCTGCAAAAACATGGTCTGTTTTCACCTCACAAGCAGGCAGGTAATCAGTGTAAAAGTAACTGAATCCGTTTTAATGATTTTAAATGTATTTATTGAAAAATCAATCATAGTTACAGCTTCTCAAATGTGATGATTTGCTGCTTTTCTTTGTTTTACGTAACAGTTAGTGATGGATGGATAAAACAAGCACGTTGGACCACTATCTGCGATGGGCATTTTTCACAATTTTTGATGCTTCTACATATATAAGCATTAGCTGCAACTGTAGTAATAGTTGGGAGTGTGCTAAATGCGTCTGAGTCAAAGGATAGAAAATTACTTTCCATAGACCCTGAAAACCTGCTGTAGTGTTTCACAACCGTTACAAACAAGGTGATAGAAGCAGAATACATCAGGGTGGGAAGAAAGTTCATGTTGAGATCAGCGTGTCTGTGTGTGTTTGTGTGGGTGCTTGTGTGCCACAGCAGGACAATGAGTGTGTGCAGGTCTGAGAAGGGGAGCGTCTCTTGTGCAGTCTGAGACCAGCTTTCCTTAGAGGAGACATCACAACACATTTCACGCCACTGCTCTGTGTGTGTGGTGTGTGTGTGTGTATGTGGGAGGCCAGGCTCTCTCTGCCTCATACATACTGTCATCCTAACACACACATGCAACACTGTAATAAGAGACTGCAGTGAAGCGCTTCAGGCATAAAGGGCATTGTACTGAGGCTCATGAAAACACATCTTGGTCACCTGCTGACACAAACGCATATATGCAGACGCAAACTCTGCCCCCTGTAGCACAGTTGGGGGTCACACTTTTAATAGGAGTATGATTTCAAGGTTACCAGTAGCTTAATCAATTACTCAAAAACACACATAAAGCAGTACTATGTGGCACCACTTACACAGATTAAAGACACACAGCTTCTGAGAAGACTAAACACAAAGATTAGGATCAGTACTGACAGTCGCCATAGTTTGTACTTTGTGTAGTTTCCAAATAAGGGCAATAGAAAAAAATGAACTATCTAACATAATCATACACACTCACTCACATTCATTTAAACAACCCCCACTCCATCATTTTCTGTATTGGACTAATGACATGGTGTGCGTCTGTGTGTGCATACATGTGAGCAGCATACACAGCTGCTGTGCTGTAGTCTCCAGAGAAGGAGAACCACTGCTCTGTGACTACTGAGGCACTGTGGGACTGTGTGTCTTCAATCTGGTTGGCTTTGTGTGTGGAAAGAAAGCATTTCACAAACAGATGACAACACACAAGACCCGCATGTCACTGAAAAGAGAGCAGATTTGCTGGTT
Organism: Sandelia bainsii; assembly: GCA_032362345.1. Classification (NCBI taxonomy): domain Eukaryota; kingdom Metazoa; phylum Chordata; class Actinopteri; order Anabantiformes; family Anabantidae; genus Sandelia; species Sandelia bainsii. The sequence continues at coordinate 20,456,588 of JAUMHL010000021.1, read as the reverse complement.
AGTTAGTAAGCTTGGTAAAACTTTACAACCTGGATCTTATTTTTATAGTTCAGATATAATTAGCAAGAACAATATTGTGACTTTTAGTTCTGCACATGACTCTTAACTTGCTCATCATACATAGCTCCAAAAAAATCACTGAGGCTTTATTTCATTACCTATACGGAAACTGCTGCATCCACACAATTTGATTTGTCATTCATGCCAATAAAAACAAACAACGTATTAGTTATTAATAAAACATCAGGCTCGTTCTTATTTGAAACGATGCCGGTCTCTGCTGGCCGTCTGCTCCTCTGTTGAAACATTTAAAGGGTAAGACTGCCAGCTGGTCAGACCCTCTCAAAACATGATGTATTCCTTGAAGATTGACTATTAAACATATTATTTACATACTTAATAGTAAGTAGACAAGTTGTCACTTTAGTGTAGTTCTGCTGACAGATGACAAGCCCAAAATGTGCCAGGTCAGCACCTTCGACAGACACTGCATCATGCCCTACAAGCTAATAATACCCGGTGTGGTGAATAGGTGCTGGGTGCAGTGAAGCAAAACAGCAGCAAGGTAATTTTAGCTGAGGTCAGTGTTGGCCTGAGGCATTTGCTCTTATTCTCTCTTTGTTTCTCTTCCACCTTCTCCCCCTCTGTGTCCATCTATTAGTCTGTCTGTCTTGCTTATTTTTGCCCACTTTCCACCTCTCGTGCTATTTCTGCCTCCCTCTTGCTGCATCTCTTACTCTTCCCACTCTCTGTCTTTTAGTCTTCTTCTTGCTTCTGTTTGAAAGAATGCATTTGTATTGACGTGAACGGCATGCAGCAAACCTACAAAGAGGAAGCAGAGAGAGAAATAGTAGAAATAGAGAGAGAGAGAGAGAGAGAGAGAGAAAGTGAGACCTTACTGTCCATATAGTATGTACTTCTAATCCAATTAGTGAGTGTCTCAGCGGGTGAGAATCTGCATTGTCGGGGAGAATCTCCACATTTGTTTCAGACTAAGCAAAGATGGGAAGAGCTGAAGAGTCTTTTTACCTCTGCCCAAAGACTCATTTCTCTTTTGCCTTGTGGGTGTTGATACATAAATAAAAAAGCTGCACTGGCTTCTCATAATCTTTGTCCACCCCACCTCATTGCACGTTTCAAAATAAGGGCATATTTTTCAGCAGGGGAGGGTTTTCTTGAAGCTAGATTTGTTTCGCTTTTGGATTTAGTTCTTCGATTCATATTCACTCCAAATAACCCAACGTGGGGGATAAATATTCCAAAATGCAATGAAAAGGCAGGGAGAGTTGGTAGAGATTAATTGGAGTAAATATTGGAATATTGAAGAATCATGTCCACATATCAATGCTGCTGTGTCTGTTGCATGTGTAAAGCATTGTTGCTTATCAGTTTCACATGGTGATAACATCTCACCACTGAAGGTTTCTTCCTCTGTTTTTTATGACAGTTAGTGACTCTGGGAAAGGAAATTATGAGAGCTTTTGTGAATCGATTGAGGTTTAAAATGAATTGTTTATCAGTCAGTGACAATGTATGAAATGTATGAGAATGTCAGACTATTTAGAAACTGCCTGTCCCACCTACACTCATATTCTTTTTTTTTTTACATTTTCATCCTGCTCACATTATCTCTCTGCCTTTCTGTATACTGTGTCCTGTCTTACTTCTGTCTTCTCTGTCAGAATTAGCTCATCTATTTTCAACAGATTACCTGTTGTTGTTAGTCTGCACTGCTGCAAAGTCACTTATTGTTCAAAGTCAAACTCCGATAACACTACAATCCTCTTTCTCCACCGCCTGTGTGGACGTTTAGCTGTGTCTCATGTTTATTTGTGCCTGCGTTGTTGTGTTGTGCTGTTGTTATCCCCCTCTCCAACCCAGCCGTGTCTGACAGGGTATCATGGCATTAATCCCTGGCTGAGATTAACTGAATATCTTCATGTGCCTGTATTTTATTATTTACATTTGCTGTAATCCTGTTTTTCACCTTGCGCTCTGTCGCCGGGTATATGCAGTCGGGGAGCGGCGTATGAAACGACAACTAAGAATGCGATGAATAAAACATGGATGCTAATACCAGTCTGCTGGGCTGACACTGAGATAGGGCCCTTGAGTGCTGCTTGTCAAAAGTTTTCATGAGAAGTTTTACATGGAAGTTACAAATTGCAAAGAGAGTTTGGTTTGCCTCCCTTTGCTGATGACATTTCTTCAAGTTCTCTTAATTTCGTTACAGTCTTCTGTTCTGTTTCCTTTTATTTCTTTATACTTTTCTCTCAATTTTCCTTTACTCTAAATTCTCTTTTTGGTCTGACATTTTTCTTTCCATTGACTGGAGAACTAAATGTTTGCTCGGTTTGAGCCCCTGATTCAGCGTCTCTTGTCAAATAAAACATGATATTTTTCACCCTCTTCTTTTTCACCCGCAGTTTGTTAAAAGTAGGATTTAAGGCTGTTGTGAATTTGTTATGTGTACTAGTGTGTGTTTTCACACGTTGATAAGAATTTGTCTTTATTCCCAGTTGGGTGAAACTAGATTTTCTCGCCCAAAATCTGCTAAGAAAAAGCAGAGGGAAAGACACTTTGAAGATGTCAATAAGGAAAAGATCTCACAAAGTGTATGTAAACTCAGATCTTACCTTCATATCTCATCATTAGTCAGCGGAGAACATCGACAGATACAGTGTAGAAAAATGCATCCTAATATGAAAGATTGATTTGTTTGAGGCTACATGAATTTGTTTCTAAAGCTTAGATTCTGTGCTTTTATTCTTCTAAATGTAATAATTACATCCAGTTAAGTAGTGAATCAAAGCTATCATTGTAATAATAGAGAAGCTGTTCCCAATCATGTTGTGTTTGGAAGTGTCAAAGTCTTTTTGCAAAGCGAGAAGCCAAAATTGAACAGCAATTCAAGCATGATTTGAGTTGATGTCTTTTTTTCCTTTGTCCATTTAGTGTTAATTGGGAAAATGTATGCATGCCTCCTTGTCATTTCTATTCAATTACAAAAAACTCAGCAGTTTTGGCAGGTGGCATTAGCAGATTATAACTAGATACAACAGTAGCTGACGTGGCTAAGGCTAGCTACTTGTCCTTTTACTTGTCCAGAATATGTACTGTACCCAGAATCAATCAGTATATATATGTATGCCAGATATAGCCCAACTCTGCTTGTTTTGAAAGGTCAAAATCTTTGGAGTAGTGCTACAACAATTAATCAATTAATTGATTAAATATCTAGTAAAAAAAACAACTTTTAGTTAAAATCTTTGTTTATTTTTTTCTGTTGTTCATCGGATCTTGAATTGACATTTGGACTGTTGGTCTGACAAAATAAGATATTTAAGACGTCACCTTTGACTTTGGAGACTTCGAGAGGACATTTCTCAGTATCTCTTCCACATTTGATAGAACAAGCACATCCTTATTCCATAAAAAAACGAAGCAGTACTTTTGAACTTATGTTTATACGCAGTTGTTACCTTTTGCCAGTAACATACAGTAATACTAAATTAACCTTTAACAGAAATTGAAACGACCAGAGAAAGTTAAGGATGACCAACTTTCTTCCTGTCCTTGCTTACATCTTCTTTACTTTTGTCGTTTTTTTGGACTCGCTTCTCTGTCTCCGCCCCTCTTCGCCTCCTTCTGTCCATCTGGCTTTTGAATGAAGCTGTTTACATAGATTTCACACACACAACGTATCTCCTTCATACACACGCCTCGCCAGCTCTTAAGCCTGGGAATGGGTCTTTTACCTTGAGGGGATTTTGCTTGTCATCCGTTGCAGGATGTTGGGGTGAGGTGGTGGTGGTGGAGGGAGTGACTGATTATATAGCTAGTGCTCAGTAATACCAGTTATCAGAAAGAAGACTAGTGTGACACACACACACACACAGCCACCCTGTGTTTTGGGGATATACAGAATGCTAATGTAACATTTCACCTGCAGCCTGCTTCATTATCACAACGCACTGACACTGTGTCAACAAGAATCAGCTCGGGGGGTGGGATTAAAGGGTGAGGAAATTGTGAGGTTACAATGGTGAGGACCACATTTTTCTCAGCTGTGGAAAAAAATAAACATCTCCTGTTGTGATTATCCTCCAAGACTCCTGATAAATAGTCCTTCCTCTGATGTGGGGATTATTGAAAGTGTGTTTGAAGTAAAAAAAAAAAAAAGAGCTGATGTGCTGTAGTTTCGAGAGCAGCATCAGGAGTCTCTCAGGACATATTGACATGCAAACTGCAATTCAGCCACATGGAAATGTTAGGTGCTTTGCAAAGCTTTCAACTCACAGTTTAAAGATACTAAGAGAAGCCAGGTCTAGAGAAGGAGATTCTGGTGGAGGAACTGATTTTCTGTAGTGGCTGTTATGCAGCAGAAGTAAGATATTTTTCATCACATTGCACTTCACTGCTCATTCCTCTCCTTCCATCGGTATCTTCTTCAAGGTCTTTTTCTGTTTTGTTTTTTCTTGTCTTTACTCTTTTCTGGCATGTGTTCTGTGCCCTTCACCCTCCACCCCCACACTCTATTATATATCATTGGAAGCAGCGTTTCAATGTTTGGAAGCAGGGTGACACCTTCTCAATGGGGCCTGAGAGGCCCCTTGTCTCACACACTTGCGCGCACACACACACACACACGAAAATCACTCTCTTAAAAATGCATTGACAGTTGATTTTGTGTGTGTGTGAGCATAATGAATAGTGCTGTGACCTTGCATGCAACATCTGCATTATTATGCTTTTGCCTTCAATACTCTGCGAGAATGTTCTTGCATATTTCTTTCTTATTTTCACAGACTGCGTTGTTTTCATTCACTTTTTTATTCTGTTTCTGGATTTCCGTTAACATGTTTACACATAGTTTCTTTCAGGGGAACTGTGTCCTGAAGCCTTTTTGTTTGCCTGCTCCTGATGTTGTTTGTCCCATTGGACAGGTCTCTGAGGTTTAGTGTGATTGAATAAAGCAGCAAAATGACGATGCTTAAACATTTTATACTGAGGAAATAAAGGATAGTGCTACACACACGCACGCACGCACACAAGCAAGCACATGCAAATAGCCATACTGGCATTCGCAGGCCTGCACATATGCAAAGATATACTATGCATGTATTACCTTTTGTGCTGTCTCATACACACACACACACACATACACACACACACACACGTGCATGCACTTTAGCATCAGCTTCTTGGCTGCTGTAGTAGGCTGAAGAATAAATAATGTGACCTTTTTTTTGACATACTCATAACACAGTAGCTTTGTATGAAAGTAATTATCCTTGTATTTGGCTTCACATTGTTTCCTGGTTTTGCTTGATGTCAACTGCGTGGCTTACTGTGGCTTACTAACACTCTGTACTTGCCAGGAATAGTGAATCATACCTGACGTGTGGTTTTTTTTGTCTTTTAATGTACAAACATTGTTTTACGTCTGATCACATTCAGAGAATTTTTTTCTGGTGAAGGTTACTAATGAACAACGTTCTTTCTGCACACTTACCTCGAAACTGATGTTTTTGTCATTTGTTTTTGTCTGCTGTTTTTGTTTTTGTCATTTTCTCCTCTTTGTCACTCAGTCTCATTTCCTCTTTCACGTTGCAGTTTCAAATTTTAAACTCCGTTCATCTAAAAAAAACGGTTTACTTAAGAAAATACATGAAATAAAGCAGTGGGAATGTGTCTAATTCTCCTAGTAATTTTTGTTTCCCTGAAATCATGTTACACTCAACAGATCCTTCTTTTGGAAACAGAAACTGTAAGATGGTTTTTTAAATTTCAAAGCATGATGAGTAAGATGGACTTAAGTGGAACTAGCTGAGTTTGGTCAGAATTGAAGCATTGACTGTACTTTAAAAGCAACCAGAACAGTGAGATGAGTCTGTGTAGCCAGAAAGACTAGTGAGGGGATGGATCCCTGGCTGCTATGGCCCATCTGCAAGTTTTCATGCCTTGTTACTCATGAATTTCCACTTTGCAACGCCTGCTGTGCTCAGGTGCAACCACCACTAATTCCCACAACAATATTTAAAAAAGCCAGCATTTAATCCCCACAAGAAAACATGCAAAACAAGCTGAATTCGTAGCACCTTCCAGCATTACAAACTAGGGAACTAAATGCCTTTTATGTGTGTTGATATTGCTTCTAAGACGATGTCTCAAGACTGTGTGTACCAAGCTTTGATACTTTGGTTTCTACAGACTACTTATCCTATGCTTTTACTTACAGATTCCTGTAGATAAAAAAAACAAAAACAAAACAAAACAAAACAAAACAGAAAATGGACATTTTGAGCTTTGAAATATGATGGCTGATTTTAGTTCTGCTGTGTTGAGCAGTGAATTTGTGTATTTGCTATCTGAGCTGCAGACCTGGTTCCAATCATTAAATATTTAACCTAAGTTTCTCAACAAATGAAAAGTTAATAAGAGTACAATAAACACACATGACTTTAAAAAGTTGAAGTCGGAGTACAACAGTTTCTTTTTCTCTGACATCAAGTGTTAAATAAATACAGTGCATGTGTCCCAACTGGAAACACACAGAACACTGGAATTATTTTATTTAATTATAACATGCATGCAAACTAGACCCATCATAACACACACACACTCCATAGACCCAGTGACCCAGTTGTGACAGAAGGCAGTGGTTAAGGCTAATTGAGTTACTGTGATGTTTTTTTCTGTCTTTATTGGCTTTATTTCCACCTCTTTTAGTCCAGTTTTTGCTGTGTGACAGTGCTTTCATAAATGATTTGACAGTTTAATTAAACTCTGACTCAACGTTCCTTTTTGATTTTTACCTTTCAATACAATGAGATGTGATTTGAAGGGGAATGTTAGTAGATTAAGTGCACAGTTTATTATCTAACACTCGCTTCAATTTGAGATTTTAAAGGACTTGATTCAGGGTTGTTTTTTTGTCAAAGTAAACCGCAACTACTTGCCATAAAGCAAAAGTGAAAGACTCTTTGTGGGCAAAGACAAAATCCCTTTACTTTGAGTAAAAGTATTGATCCACCCTGACTCTGAAAGAAAGAGGTGAGTGAAGGTGAGTCACTCGAAGCAGGCTACGTGCTGTTTTCCTAGATGTCCACAGTAAGTTTTCCACACGCATCCAACAGAATTAATGTTCATTTAAAATTCTCTGTCCAGAGTGTCACCACCTCATTTCTTTCTATCAAGTGATGCCTCTGTCCTTTGACATAGCTCTGCAGAAGTTAAAATCTCACTGTAAGTGCTGAATAAGTGGCATTTTATTCCCATTAGCATTTTTGTTGGGCCAGTGATAGGCAGGGGAGGTAAAGCAGGCCTCAGATTGCCTTCTGTAATTATTGTATAGGTTGGGTGTATTGGTGCATGTGAACATTTGTGTTCACACATGATGTGATATCAGTTAGATAAAAAGATAGACTTGTCCATCAAAGTTAATGTGTCTGATAGTTGCCAATACATCTTTTAAGAAGCTTTTCTTACTCTGGAAATCAGTCATAGTTAAATCTAGTGCAGAGATTCATACTTCGGCAGCTTTCTGTTTCTGTCTACGGTTGCTAGTATGGTCTTGTGACTTTTAATTAATCTTTATATAAACTATTGATCAATTCAGTTAGTTTGTAAAATGTTGGTGAACAAAAAAGTGAAAAATGCTAATCCACAGATGCAAATTTTAACTGACCAACATTCTAAAGCCCAAAGATATTCAACAGAATTACAGAAAATACTTACATTCATGAAGCTTAAACCAAACTTAAACTTTTTGGTATTATTAAAACTCACTTAAAATTCTTGCCACTACTCCTGTTATGGACTTAACAAAATAAATGTACTGTATGTTTGATATATGCAGTGGCAGAGCTGAATCTATAACTGGCAGTGTTCTGTAATATTAATTGGATGTGGTTGTTGTTGACCTCATGACCTCTCCTGCAGTCATAAAAAAGGTTGACCTCAGGTCACTTGGCAATACCACAACATGCTGCTGCACTAAGAGCCACTTTTATTTGTCATCTGTCTGTTTTTAGGTTGTTTTTGTTTTTTCAATCGGGCATTTTTTCTAGAAGTAAATAATGCAGAAATGGGGAGATCTATAATTAGCTAATGCAGAAAACAATGGCAACACACCTTGTGGTGGGTTTGCGAGTGTGTGTTTATGGACGTGCAACTGCAAGTCTGTGTTGTTGACCTTAATTCATCACATTAGCACCAAGTCTCCAGAGATCCTATGGAGATGTGTTCAAAGTTAGCATCCCCCGGCTAATTGATTTCAGTGAATGGCACATTTTTACTTCACTTAGTAAATTACACCAAAATGCAGTTGGGGGACGTTTGGTGTGTGTGTTTTCCTGTGTGTGTCGTGGGGGTTCAGCGGAAATCTGTACAGAGTTTTTTTTAATGAGATCAGTGCTTTCCTTCCTGTATCCCCAGATGGTCACAGTAGTAGAAGGTGTGTGTGTTTGTGCGAGTGTGTGTGTGCTTATTTCATTTTGTGTGTTTGGGGGGGTAAAAAGTGGAAGGGGCTGTGGGGACAGATAAATCTTTAATCATGTGCCTGCTCTCATGTTTCATTTAATTGCCCCTTAAATCCATAAAAGGGTGACTGCATTGTAGTGAGTGTGAATGTCTATATGTGTGTGGTCCATAGTAGGTCACGTTGTGTTCTTGTACATATGTCAGCAAGCATCACATTACATCTTCTTCTTTTTTCTGTGTCAGTGTGTCATGGCTCTGCTTTCTTTTATAATGTACATTTGCATTGTACACTAATTATGCACATGATGTATATGGCTGAAATCTCTTTAGAGATCTCATGATCCACTCTCCTTTGTCATGTTCATGAGTGTTTTGGATGTTGCTGCACATTCTTGTCTTGTATGTGTGCCAATATGTTGTATGTGGGGCTCAATTCTTGGCTGCAGTAATTTTAAGGATTTTGAGATGAGTGAGACAAAACACTTTGCTCTCTCTCTCTCTCTCTCTCCCTCCCTCCATCTCTTTCCTTTTCCTTCATTTTAAATCCTTCTGTCTCCCTCTCTCCCTGGCGAATGCTTTTTAATCAACAGCCAAAACCGTGCAGTGGAGGTAAAGCTGTTCATGTGTGGAAGCAACGTGATTGCGTTGTTTCTTTTGGGATATGGAGAGAGCAAGAGACACAGATGTTTAAATGTTTGTATAGGTTTGAATTTAAAAATGCACTGTGCGTCTCCAAATGTGTGTGTGCTTCTATTGTTTTCTGCAGGTCCAGCACTTACACACATCAACCTAACACTGGTGCAGCGATAGAAATAGATGTATTGATTGATTAAACTGATAAACAGAGCAGTTTGCTGCACTCAATAATGACATATATTGTAGGTGTGTGAAAGAAACTTTCACAGTGTTTCTCTGTGTGCAGCTCTCTGTTTACTGTGACAAAAACAGTTTGCGATAGCAGACACTTGAATTATGGCCAGGCTTGCTTCTAAAGTTTTAATTTTTTGGCACAGATGTTAACGCTCACCACAAGAGAACACAAGAATCTCCAGGAGGAGCTTTGCAGGAGGTGTGGGGCATTTTAAAGCAGCACGAAATGGTATTTTAAGAGCTCCATATTTCTGTTATTCAGCATATATCTGTTTGAAACAAAATTAACCAAGCTAATGATAGTTTTCCTTTGGACAGCACCATTGACTTTCTCTAAAACCTCTATTATTACTATAACTGGAGCAGGCAGATATTCTGCGTGTAGTAAACAGAGGTAGAAATGTGTGTTTTTATCACTTTATATATTTGTGAGTTTAAATGTTTTATAAAAACTTGTGTGACTTTCTCTCTGTGTTCTTATGCTCTCTACCTTCAGCTGTTTCCAATCTCAGTGAGTCATTTGCATTATTTACTGCAAGCAGTTTTAACAGCTTTGACCTGGAAATAAACACCATTGTTAAATGTCATGTTTTTTCCTTTTATCAAATCCTGAGCGTCAAAAGGTGCAGGATAATGTGTCATTGAATCAAAATTATAATGTTGAATTTATTAAATAAGTGGCTTTATCAAAAGATGCTGCACAATTATGCGCATAAAGCCAACAGCTATGTTTGTTTTCAGCATTTTGCATTTCTTGTGAAGTCTTTTAATTCTATGAATGCTTTATTCTTTATATCTGAGTTATGTTTTCCTGTGTGACTCTTATATTAGTGTTTGTGTGTGTGTGCGTGCTCGTGCGTGACTGCTGCCCACTGTTTGTGTCATCATGATGAAGAGACTATGGATTGGGTTGTCAGCTAATGAGTCTCTCTGTGTGTGTGTGTGCGTGTGCCTGCATAGGCTTCTGAGGTGTCCCAGTGATGAAGAGTTTCCTGCTTCTGTGTGTGTGTGTGTGTGTGAGTGTGTGAGAGAGAGAGAGAGTGTACACTGGAGTGTTCACAGAGATAGTCATGAGCTATGAGGGACTGACCTCACAGTTGGAAATGGAAGAGCCCGACCACTCCCATGTCACCCTGCAGACCCCAGACGTCTACTAATGGACTAAAGCAGCCGTTGTTTGGGGGGAGGGCGAAAGACATGGTTGAATACACAGACACACATTTGAGATGACATACTTTGTGAATGTGATTTTGATGTGCTACTTAGTCTTAAAGGTGAGAAAACAAAGATCTATTAGGCTACACAACACACACACAGATGCATGCAATTTGCTGCACAACATGCCTAGAAACAGCTTCTTGTACATCTTTTCTAAAATATTCATATTTACAAACTGTCCTTCTTTTCCCCAGAGTGAAGTGCAGTCAGTAATCACCTTCCTCCATGTGTGATGGTTTTCTATTCTCATGGTTGTGTGAACACTGGGTATTTGCTACAATAGTTATATTAACTTAAGTCCCTGAGTTTGTAATGAACAAACCATACCATGGTCAGGTAGCACAAAGGGTAATCTAGAACATTCAAGTGGATGGCGTTTGCTCAAACGATAGTTGACCAGGACTCGAGGGGAGAGACTGAAGAACATAATTCTTTTTTTCCAAATCAGCCAAACTATCTAAAAAAGCATGGTAATGAGAAAATGATTACATATTCTTTTCTACTGCATGGTTACTGAAGCTCGACCCATCTCTTTGTGTCTCATAAATCCTGACAGAACTTTAACGTCTCAAGTTCTGGTTCCAACTGCTGAAATGTGAGGATTTCCAGCTTTTCTCTGGCTCATATCATTGTCATTTTAAAACGTCTGGGTTGTGGATTGTTGGTCAGAGACAAACAGGCAATTTGAGGACCTCACATTTTACAGAATAAGTTATTAATCAAAAGCAAAATAAAAATTTTAAAACAACCACCTGCAGCCCTATTTATTTGTATCTCACATGATTTTTTTACTGATGACAATGAATGGCGGTTCTAGAAGCAAAGTGACCAGAGAGAAACAAACGGAAATTTTTGACTATCCAAAATGTCAATTGTTGTTGTCTAGTAAATTGCTTTCATACCACTGCAGGGTTTTAAATTAAGAAACTGAATTTCACAGGATCAAAAAACCCATGCATGCGAGGTGGTGTTGGAGTGGAGGGAAGGGAACCAGTGTGGGTCTGTGTGGTGCTGCGTTTGTGTGCTCTCAGTGCGGGTGCACCTGCTGCTTTGGAAAAAGGATGATGGATCCAAGAAGCGGGTGAACACTGTTTCCATGGACTGACTCAGCTCAGTGTGTGTGTGTGTGTATGTCTGTCTGGGCTGGAGGCTAAAGGGAATACGAGAGCAGGCGAGCCACAGATCAATTTCCTTTTTATTGTGGCGGAGTGGAGACTTGAGATGCATGGCCTCCTGTGACCCAGATTCATTCCTCCTTTCTCCTTCTGCTCCTCCTCATTGGCACAGTGGCATTACATCAGAAGGAGTGAGAGATGAAAGCAAGAAAGAGAAGCAGACAGAATGGGTGAGGCAGGACGGCGAGGGAGTGTGTTGAATTGGCACTGGTAATGAAAAAGAGAGGAAGCAGAGAAAAATGGAAGTACAGGGGTGACTGTAGGACCAGTTTGAGGATTACACCTGAGTGCAGAGAATTACACTTGCAAACATCACATGAGATGTCTTGTATATAAAGAATAAATCAAAGTACAGAGTGAGGTTTGCAGTAGACAAAATCCAGGCATATTGAGAGGAAAAAATATCCGAAAGTGAGTGACAAAAGGGTAAATGAGAAGGGTGGATTGATGCTTGTAGAAAAGTGATGGAGATAGGGCTTCATCACCCAGGAGAGAACGTCTTTACCAAGCATAGAGCTATTATACAATGCTAATTATCACTATAAACAACCTCCCCTCTCCTGCTGTTTGAAAGAGTATGTTGCGGGATCACACATTCCAAGTAGTGATCCCGCTTAAGGCACTGAGCGCTCCAAGTAGCTACTGTTCCTCCGTATTGTTTGATACTGTTCTGACCTTCCCTTTAAGGTTTCACGGTGGCTTCAAGGCACTTTTTAACACTAGAAGGGGCAGATGTTCAGCCTGCTGTGTGAGGCCTGCACATTGTTGTCTGCACGCACCCCAGCATGTACCCATGAATTATACATATTGTTTTGTTGAAAATGAAATGCAGCTGAATCAGTTGAGTTCTTTTACTGTGATGGATGCTAATATGACACACTGTAAAATCCAGATAGGTTAAAAATGTAGTAACTAGTTTCTAATTAAATTATGGGATGGAAATGACAAACCAGAGCTGCATCTATATATCTTTCACATGGTTTCTGGTGGCCTTTACTAACTTACTGGAGTTTGAAATTTGATAGTACCATTCTCCATCTGGACTCAAATCTGTAATAGTTGCTAATTATATATATTTAAATTGGCTCCATTTGTATAGAAGAGTGAAACTGATTGGAGGCACATTGCTTTGGAGAAATGTTAAATAGAACTGTACACAATATGTCAAAGCAATTTCCTCACATCAGTAAATATATATTCATGTTCAGATTACCTGACCAAAGACATTGACACTACATACCAGAAACAGTTAAGCGAATGTGATGCTAGTATTGAGGTCTTTGTTGTACTTTGAACTTGCAGGTTTTGAACTGCTTCTTTTATAACCTTAAACTACAGGTTAAAGACAACGATTTGCAACTGTACTTTAATAATCTATCATAATCTAACGATTATTCATTACCGCATATCTAGTTAGGTATGTGGGGTGAGAGGCAGGGTACATCCCGGACAATCACTGTCTCACTGCAGTGATTATAGTTGCTATATATATATATATATATATTTACTCTTCTTGAGGTGAAGCGGGAGTGCTAACCACTATGCCAGCGTGCCTCTTAATTTGAAATATTGTATATATTATCATATTATACAATATTACAGTAATACAGTAGATGCTTATAGTATGTGCTGCTATGGGTTTGCTCAGCCACAGGCAGATATGGAGAAAAGTGTCAAATATTTGCAGGCAGCATTGCCATATACCATATATCAGACATGGTTTGAGGTGGCTAAAGCACAACACATTAGGGCTGACTTTTCCAAAATGCGACAAAGACAACTGCCTGTTAGCGGTAGCAGAAACAGCACAGATGAGGGTGTCCATTTGCCCTGTCCTTACCTTCTGTGGCTGCCATCTGTTTCTCCCTCCTTCACTTCACAATTTACAATTCAATTTATAATTTCCATTCATTATTAATTTTGTGCTTTATAGTTCTGGCAAATGTGTGTGTGCAAAATTATATTTACCTAAGCAATTTACATAATATTAAAAACAAATTCTCAACAACGGCTTTTGGTCGGAACCTTGGTTTGATTTGGCCCTTGTTGGCCTTATTTGGCTCAGTTTAGTGGTTGTGTCACCCATGCACATTCTGCCAATGCACTTGCACAGATCTTGAATCTGTCCAGTTCAACAAGAATCTATCCCATCCAAATAATTCTTGGGAGGTGTGAAGGTTATCGCATCCAAAAATGACTTTGTGCCACCCCCATGTGAACCGCAACTATGGGAGCCCATCTGTCACATGAAGCGAGAGCGCCATTTACACACTGAGACCAGTGCACATACAGCACACACATTGTCATGCTGAGGTAGGGGAAATGGATGATTATCCCCTGTGTGAGCGTGAGTGTGTATGCAGTGAAGCAATGCAAGGGCACAGCATGCAGCTGAGACTCCACCTTTGTTTCAACTGAGAAAAAGTAGTATAGGAAGTGTCATCAGTTACAAACATACACTGTGCACATACAGTATAGAAACACGTACCAGTCTGCACACTATAGGAGTTTCACACAAAGAAAATGCACAGTAAACATCCACACACAAGCAGACTTTACCCACACGCTGCACCCTGTTCTTTCTTTAAGTCTTTGTCTGTGTAAATCTGAGGGTTTTAGTTGTAATTGCGTGCTCTTGTTTCAGATCAGACAGGATTTCACTGAGCCTGCTAGGATAGCCTGTATCTCCTTCATATACATGTGTAAGTTTAAGTCTTCAAAATGCAATTAGTATTTTACAAAAATGTGGGTATGTCAGAATGGGTGTGTGTGGGTGGGGTAATAATGTCAGTAAATATAATAATCTATTAAGATTAAGATATTAATTAGATTAAGATATTAACTATATTCCAAACACCCCCTTGCCCTCCTGTCTCTGTTACACACATGGAACACACACAGCTCCACCCCCTCAACACACACATACACTAAAGCTAACAGACCATGTGTCCCATCATTAAAAGCCCAGTGACCTCCAACAGGCCTAAATCTGAATTATACTGCTGATGAGAAAACACTCATCTTTCACTATGTGGTTGTCACCTCATTAAACAAGAAGAAACCCCAATCAGCTCCTCTCATCCTCTCTGAAGGTTCATACAGCTCTCCTTGCTGAATATTGTGTGGTGAAGTGTTATGATAATGAGGTAAAGGATGCAGATGGAGACTGATTCTGATACCTGGACACTGGATACTTGCTGATTCTAAGCACCAAAAATACACATCAAATGTTAAAACTAAGAAAATGTACCATTTTAAGAAAAAAAAAAAAGGTAATTTTGGAATTGATGGCATCTCAAAGTTGGGACAGAAGCAACAAAAGGCTGGGAAAGTGACAGATCAGTGACATGATTGGGTATAAACAGAGGAGAACCAAACAATTTCAGAATAATGTTCCTCAAAGTAACTTTGCAAAGACTTTTAATATATCATCAGCAGCAGTACATGATATCATCAAAGGATTCAGAGAATCTGGAAAAATCTCTGTGATGGACGTCACTGCATGGGCTAAGGAAGACTTCCAAAAATCACTGTCTGTGAACACAGTTTGCCACCGTACCATCCACAAATGCAAGTTGAAGCTCTATCATGCAAAGAAGAAGCCATATATGAACATGATCAGGAATCGCCACCATCTTCTTTGGGCCAAAGCTCATCTTAAATGGTCTGGGCAAAGTGGAAAATCCAGGTTTTAGAGCAGCATATGCTCCCTTGCAAAAGTTTTTTTTTTTTTTTTTGAGGAAGGCCTTGCACATTTCAGCAGGACAATGCTAATCCGTGTACTTCATCTATAACAGCATGGCTTCATAGAAGAGTCCGGGTTCTGAAAAGGCCTGCCTATAGTCCAGACTTTTGAGTAATTGAAAATATTTAGCACATCTTGACACGCAAAATACAACAAAGAATACCCAGGACTGTTGAGCATTTAGAATCATATATCAGGCAAGAATGGGACAACTTTGGAGCAACTTGTCTCCTCAGTTCCCAGACGCTTACAGACTGTTGTTAAAAGAAGAGGGGATGCTACAACATGTTAAACATGGCCCTATTACTTCCATCAATTTCAAAATTACCTAATTTTTTTTCTTGGTTTAAACACTTGATATGTTTTTTTTATGTTCTATTTGGAGTAAAATACGGGTTTCTGATATTTGCATTCTGTTTTTATGTAGATTTTTTACATTGTCTCAACTTTTTTGGAATTGAGGTTGTACATGCTTTCCATATAAATATCTTGGGTCTTACCTTTACTATTTAAAGAGACTTGTGACTTGGTGCTATATAAATAAATTGAAATCAACCTAATAGAAATGTAAAAAAAAAATTTAGCTCTTGAGCACATAATGCGCTCAGTGTCCAGTCAAAGCAAACATGTGTATAGACTTCAAAAGATCTGTGTGTTTGTGCCAGGCATAACATATACAGGTTAACATCCATATAAATGTATAAAAACCCATGGATGAGTAGGAGGAGTTTTTTAGTGGTGCACACACACACACACACATATACTGTGGGTATCTGTCGGTTAACAAGGGTGTCAGACATGCCACTGAGTCATCCTCTTCTCCACGCCTTCACATTCTTGCTATCTGCTCCCACACCTCTCAGCTTGTTTTGTGCCAGCTTGGCACTAAGTATATATGCAGGTATTGTTGTGGGCACAGTTTACGCCACAGGCTCAAGTTCAACACAACTTGGCCAGCACAACAAAAGTTAGTACTAAAAAAACATGAAACAACACTAAAATCATAAATTGTCCTTGTTGCAAAGCGCATTGGTAGCCAAATGTTTACAGCGCATGCCCCGTAACTTCAAATTTGGTTAATACAAAAACCGAACCACTGGTTGAGGCAGATGGCCGCCCACCATGAGCCTGGTTCAGCTCGAGGTTTCTACTGTTAAGAGTTTTTCCTCTCCACTGTCGCCTTATGCTTGCTCTAGTGGGTTTGTTGGGTTTCCAGTGTATTTCTGCAAGGTCTTAAACCTTGCACTGTTAAGTGCCTTGAGATGACTTTGGCTGTGATTTGGCACTTCACACATAAAACTGAATTAAATTGAATTGAAAACGCAACCAATCAGCACCTCTAAAGCTGGCTAAGTAACTTTTGTGTTGTTTGAGCCGCTCACAAACAAAAATCTAATAAATCTAATAATTACTGAGTTTTTACTGTAGATGTCCTCATAAACATATTGTAAATCTTTATGAGCCAGGCAAGCTGTTTGTCCCTGCTTCGTGCTGTATGTTAAGCTAAGCTAATACTTAATACTTACTCAACTCTGTGATTGATAATTGATCACGGTCTTGAAGAAAACTAACAAGTGGGTGCATCAAAATGTTGAATTGATCCTTTAAAGTTCACAGCACCACACTTTGGGAACATCTATAAAAGGATTCTGTGTCCTTTTTGCTAAACTTTTCTTGCCTTTTTCTTGGCCACTAGATGATTTTCTTCTTTCTCCTTCATCTGCGTAATGACTCTCCCATTCACACACACACACACACACACACACACACAAACTCCTGTCTTGTGTCTGTGTGTTGTGCACTCCAGACCCCAAGGTTCTGCTTATCCCATCTAACTTTGTCACCTTCAGATGGGACTCCCTGTGCCATCCACATACTCCCTTTGTTATCTCTATTGCTCTGTCTCTCCGTCTCTTCCTCTTCCTCGTCTGATTTGGTTTCCATTAAGACTTAATCTACATCGGGGCCCCAGCATGTCACATGGTGCTCATTGTGTACGATCGATGTGTCGCTAGTCTCCTCCCTGGCTGGGCCCTTATCTGTCCAGACAAACCACAAGGCCCCTGATGAAGGCTGACTTTCTTTCCTTGCTAATTCAGCTCTGGCTACAGCCTATTGGTATTCTGCTGATTGTCTGCCGTCCTACTCGATGAGGCCCTCGGACCTAGATAGAGGAATGGGTGTGTAAGTTTGCTCTGTGGCTTCATTCAAGTTGCTAACAAAATATTACTTCAGATGACTCAAGAAATCTTCTATTTCTCCTAATGCGGCAAAACCTTGCTGACACAAAGTCAACAGGCCAATACTGAAAATGTCTAGGTGTACCCTGAAGCTATGCTCCTGAGTCATTGAGATGCTCAGGCCAATGTTTAATTACTGAAAACCTTCTCAAAAAATGCTAACAAGCTATTTATTATGGAGGCTAAAACACATTTTGATCCATATATTCAGTTTGTGTTAATTATGCTGGAGTTATGGAAAACTTAACATATGTTTACTCTCACTAACATATCCTCTGTTAATCAGTGACTCTGATTTAGACTCTAATCTGTTTGTTTTCCTGTTGTGGAGGCTGCTGGGTTGTAGCAGCTTTTAGAAGCTCAAGGGCTTGACTCTAGTGCCACTAGTATGTATAAATGATCATTTATATTCAAGATTTCCTAAACTGATATAATATTAATACAGAGAGACATAAATAACACAGGTTTCATGAGAATGTCTGTGATGTTACAGATGTGAAGCATAGATGCAGTTTGCATGTACATTAAGTTAATCAATTTAAGTTTTGCACGTTCTTCTTGTCACTCTGCGGTTATTGCACAAGGTAGCACCACCAAAAATCGATATTTAGTGACTATAATTTTTTCAGAAAACACACAATTTCAGCAGATCCTAATATGCAACTGGTGGAAAAACAGACTTGCAAAAGCATGAAAAAACTCCTGCACACTGTAGTATTTACAGTATTGATTTACAGGGTTTTGTCTGTTAAGTCTTCCTCTGTTATCTAGTGAGTATAATGTTTCCATCATGTTTATGACTTACAAACACTTAAAGTCGCTCCTCTCAATCAGCTTCTTGTTATGAGCAGTGGCCTCTTGCGTGAGCTGCTGTTGTTCATGAGATACCTGTGGTCTTCTTACTGGTTTGAAGTAGGCATCCGTTTACAAAAGGTGATGTTGCTTATCTCTGTGCAGTAACCAACATCTGAGGCAAAGCCTGATGACAGATGTGCATATTTGCTTATGTTGCCAAGCCACTGTCAATCAAATTTGATCACACTTGCACAGTCCTGTGTGAGGAGTTTAGCTGAGTTTTTTTCCTGTTGAACCATTTGCGTTATAAAGATGTTTAACTATAACTTGACTAGTTGCACACAAGTCATGTTACAAAGAAACATTTAACCATGTTTTCAGGGGTTCTAGGATCTTGAAAGTTAGAGCTTATGAACAGTATTTAAGGCAGCATACAGCGTGTGAATCAGCAGATGGAGAGTACTCACAATGTGTAGGTCGCACAAATTCTTTCAGTGAGTACTGAAGTTACGTGAGGATGGATGAGGGAGACGAGGGATGTGAGGACAGTAGGTCAGAAACAATATGAAAGTAGACGAGATGAGAATATAAGAGAGCCGATGAGAGGACAAGACAAAGAGGTTGGGCTGCATATTAGACTGTGGAATGTAGTTAAGTGTATAGAAGTGGAAAAGTGATTGTGGCAGAGTGAAGGGCACCGACTGGATTACAGGCTTTATATTCAGCCTTTGTGCATGTAGCTGCCAATATAGAGCACCAAACTTTTTTATATGAATATGAATTATTTCAAATATATGCCGTCTGAATTTCCAGCTTTTTATATGGTTAGTTTTTCATGGTAATAATTTGATTCTTTGAATTCATGTATGCATGTTATATCATAACATCGACTTTTATAATTAATCCACTGAAGTTGGAGGACTGTCCTTTAAATCAAACATTTGGCCCACTTAACCACTCAGCCTGATTTTTGCACTGCTCTTACTGAGTTTGAAAGAAAAGTGGGTTTTGAGTGTTCATCATATTCTAACTTGTCCTTGCTTTAATGAGGAAGAAGTGTGTTTAATGAAAAAGCAGATTCATACAAAAACAAAAGTATGTTTCCAACAAGATGACTTAACTGCAACATACAAATTACTTTAAATGAACATTACATAAATCTGGATTTTGTGGAAAAGTTACCAAATGACTCAGAAAACAGTGCAGTGTGCATGGTCTCAACTCATTTCTTATGTTGTCACTTAAATGACAGTGAATTGAATTAGACTCAAAAGGCTGTGTGAGTCATTTAGCTTTGGACCCGTATCAAAAGTGCATCAATCTGTCAATTACATTTAGATGCACAACATGGTGCGTTTCCTGCAGTGTGCCGCAGGAGTTCTACACTGTGAAGCACAGTAACTGACAAACAGCTGAACTTTTCAGTCCAATAATAGAAGGCTTTATGATGAGGATTAATGGACATGTGTTGTGTTAATGATGATTGTTAATCTTCACCCCACTGCCCCACCCCAACATGTACACACCCACACACACATACTTTACATCCCCTGTGTCTAATCAAGGGGTATCAGTCTGTAGAGATTAGAACACCCGCACACTAATCATGGGGTGTCAGATGGCCTACGTGGGGTCTCTCTCTCTCTCTCTCGCTCTCGCTCGCTCTCTCTCTCTATCCCTCTGACTCACTCACTAATCCTGCGGTGTCAATCAGTCAGCGCAGATTTGGGGTTCAGTATTAAGTAATGTTGAGAGAATATTAATAGTGAGATAGATCTGAGTGGTGCGTTGCTTCGTTTGCACTTTCAGTGTACGTAGCACCACATCACCTCCCTGCCCCACACCTTTTGATGATCTGCTCATCCAGTTAATACATTCTGACCTCTATTATAACGTCTGACACACCACTCAGCAACTTTTTTATCCTTTAACCTCAGGGTGAGAGCCATCTACATCTCTGTTTTTCTTCTCCTACCCTGTTACTGGCTTATACAATTCTTTTTGCCCGCTCAACTGTAGTACAGTAGTTGTGGATTTATGATGTTTCTTATTATAGGTACCCCTTCAGAAAGGTTACACGCGCATGCTTGGTCCTGCAGTCCCAGGACATGCAGTGTAATGATGATGGATTTTGAGTCAGTTTGTGTTTGTGTGTGTGTGCTAGCTGCTAACAGAACGAGCATGCATGACTCTGGTGCAGCCTGATGAGTTGAATAGATAAAAGCAACTGTGTCTGGTTCCCCTTATTAAATCTATTTTGGCATATGACATAATTACCACGTGAGCAGAGCAAACAACAGTCAATGTCAGATTTCCATTATGGATATTGGTGAGTCATGATTCATGGTCTTTTTGTATGAAAAAACATCTAGTCACAATTTGCACTGGATACAATTAACTTCCGATTCTTGTGCTTCCATGTTATGTCCTTACCACTGGGTCGTAGTGCTGACTCTCCTGAATCGAGCCTTCTCCACCAGAGGACGCGATCCGTCAAGAACAGACTGTGCTGAGCATTTCTAAAGTTAATAAAAGAAATGTTTTTAAAAGAAAAGATAAGTTTCACAAATAAGCAGCTAACACAGATTTTATTCCTACAGTAAGAATGTTCATTACAGTCTCACACCTGCATGGTCTGCAGTGCTGACTACTGCAGAACCAGCATGTGCTCCTCCACTGCTCCTCAGAGGAGGTGATCAGTCAAGGTCACTGCGAGCTTCTCTACCTCTCCGGCATGGCTAAACACCAAGGCCCTATCTGGTTGTCTTGTGTTTGTCCTCTGCCTGACTCAAATCCAATTATTTTTATCCTTGATGAATGGAGGAGGAGGATTTTGGGCCTGGGGATCCACCCCAAATTCATATCCAGTAATCTAGTAAGTCTATATTTATGCACAATGGTACTCGTGTGTAGTGTAAATTATTAGTCCATCACAATATATTGATGAATAGCTAGTAGAGAAAAATGCTTAGTGAAAATTGTATTAAAGCACATGTATAAAATTTGTAGCTTATGTTTTTCATTATAAAGCACACTGTCAAAGTCCTCTCTGTGGATGTTAATGTGCTTTTAAACTTGACTTTTATTGGAAAAAGGTGTGAAAGCAACTGGTATATCAACATTTCAAAAACTTTACTGCTGTCTGTTTCTGCTGGAGAAATGTGTGGATCATGATTAAGTAAGGATTTCTCTTTTACAAATGGGAAGACCGACACCAGCTGCTAAAATGTCAGCCGGAGAAACTGAGAGAAGAAAAGCAGACAGACACACACCATTAGACACAGGTGGTGATACACGCGGAGGTACGCATAAGCAAGCCAAGTCTTTGTGTATCCTCAGAGGCTGCTAATGATGCTACAGGGACATGCTAATGGAGCTCCGCCGAAGGAGGAAGGTGAGAGGCTAAGAGAAAGACAGTGTAGTTAAATCTTATGTGTGTGACAGTGAGAGCTGGAGCCTTTGTGTGTCAACTGAAAAATGTCAGCATCCTTGCGTGTAGCTCGCTGTTGAACCACCGTTCTACAACTCAGTGAGAGAGAGAGAGAGAAAGAAGTGTTTTAAGCTCTTTATTTTCCCACTTCCTTCCTCCTCTTCTAGGGTCAAGGCTGTTATGACTAGACCTTGACGCTTTGAAGTACTTCAGATGTATGTGGTGAAGAGGGGAAAAAAAGCAGAATGAAACGAAAAATGTTGATTTCATTACATGGAAGTTTCTTCAAAAAAGTAGACAGAAGCTGACATGAAGTACTTTTTTTTTCCTTCCAAAGTTTGTTGAGATGGGGAAGTTATTTTTAAAACTGTTTTGGCCTAGAAAGCAGCATCTTGGAAAAAATATGCAGTTGCATTTCTGAAGTATTAAAAATGGTATATAAATCCAGATATATAAATCCTTTTAATTTGCACAGTGTTGTATATCATGAGTTTAAAAGCCTGAATTTACTGACAGGGCAAGCCAATTATAGTTGAACCCTGACAAGAAACCATTTCTGTCATTGCTTGAGTGTTAACCAGCTGTGAATAGCTGAGCTTATGTGCTATAGGGGCGGCATGATAGCTCAGTGGGTAGTGCAGTCCTCACACCGATACCCTGAACCCTTGGTGCCTCAAAGGGGCAGCCTGTCCACAAAGAATTTCCCCAAGGAGATTAATGAAGTATCAATTATTAATATTATTATTTTTTCCTTCAACCTGCATGTGTCAGTGAAATGTGGAATATACTTTTTTCACTTTACCGTAGTAGTAAACTAATAGGATTCTGGCTAGATAATGAAGATTTTATCTTGTATTAAAACATTACTGAGTTGTACAGTAGATGCTAATTTAGCTTGTGTTTCAGCTTTTTGGACAGACAAAAATCTGTCTGAGAAATTCTGCTAAGTTAGATAGGCCAAAAGAGGAACAGAGGCTGGACTTTATGTCGTTTTATATTAAAGTTAGTGAAACATTAAAGAAAGACTTGTGATTTCTCTTATCAAACAACAGGTACCACAGAATTTATAAAAAAGTTTCTTATTTATTTATCTGTAATCAGGTTTTAATGTTTAGTATTATCAGGCTGTCTTCACATAGTTACATTCTAGTTTTTAGTTGATGGAGAATCAAAGCAAACCTCTGTAATCACCTTGGACCATTTTTTTTTATAATTGCTAGATTAACCAGTGTTGTATTTGATAGTATCTTTCAGTGAACACTGTAACTGCTGCAGAGCTGTAATAACGCACTGCTCTGCTGAGCTAATTGATAGTTTGCTACAGTTTGGCTGACAGATAGATTTGATTATCATAGAAATTACTGTAATCTGTAAAGACCCATCTCTCCTTTTCTTCTATCTATATCTATTTGCACATGTAATAGATGTGACACACACACACAAGATAATTGGGCACAAAGGCCATACGCAGCCCAGCATGGAATCCATCCATAAACCTCATTATTATTTAGTACCTATTTGACTAGTCATGACCCTCGTCTTTTCTGGCAGTTTTTTCCGTATTATATTGAATATGCAAATATGTCTGTGCTTGCATCAGACTGAACTGAATTAAATGGCTTTACAAGACTAAAATGTGGCCCAGGTGCAGCCAGACACACGTAGGATCTTGCTGTGGTGGAGACAGCAGGATGCTAAATCTCGGGGCTCTCATCCATGGCAACAACACCACAGGAGCTGTATGTGCCACCATCAGCTAGACACAGTAGTAAGGACTCTCCCTGGTGGAGTTTGCATCTGCTGGTAGGAACATTTGAAGCCAGTCTTGTAGAACATAGTCTTCAAAATGTGACGGGAAGTGGCATTGTTTATAGAGGCGACAAGTAAATGTTGCGATGAGGTGGGATGTTTTAGGCCAGATTTCCCTGGCAGGGTGAGTGAAATGAAACTTTACCTCACTAACACATTTGCACTGATAATCCCCTCTTTCCCTCCATCTCATTGTGTGTACCGGCCAAATGACCTCTGTTGAGAATATTGATTTGAATGGAAAATGCCTGTTTTCTAAATCTGTGGGCTCACCATCCGTGGAAGAAAATAACACGCTGTTCTGCAGATCGCTGTGAAAATGTCATTACACCAGCTGTCTCAGGCCCAATGCCCACCACAGCCACTCAGCTGGCTGCTCAAACCTGCTGAAACACACTCCAGCACACATACAAACAGAATGACACTGAGCTGCATCGTGGGAGGATTTCTAATAAGATGTTATGCTGATAATTCCTACCATCTACAGTAAGTGGAGTCATAATGATAAATAATATGTAATAATGTAATAATATGTATTTGGGCTTCAGTTTTGGTTGGGGAGCTCAACATCTGCTCCTGGTAGATAGAGATGTCTGGTCCGTATAAACTACTGAATCTGCTTAATATGACTAATGGATTAAATTAAGCTGGGGTGATATGCATGTACTGCATGTGTGTGTGTGTGTGTGTGTATTGGAATGAGATGGGGTGGAGCAGAGTGAGATTGTATTTGTAAGCATTTTTTATTCCCTCAAGAGAGTGTGTATGTGTGTGAGAATCTGCCTGCATGCATGTGCAATAAATCTGCATTAATTAAATGTGAGGGGAAAAAAAATCCACAGCTTAAATTTTGGCAGAGAAAATGTGATGTGTGCATCATGAAGGTGGAAAATAGCTGAAGACACTCAGGGAATTTACTTCTTGTTATACTTCCAACAATGCATGAGAGAATTTATAACATAATGCACTTATTTTACTAAGGCGTAAAAATCATACGGCAGAATCACTATTTAAGCTTCTTGTGAGAGAGGCTTTGCTTGAATAATAAAGCAATTTAGGTGGCAGTATTTTGGTTGTGGGGCCATTATATAAAAAGGTTAAATCACACTATGTCCAACATTTCAAGAGTGCTTAATGTCACTACAACAAAAACAAGTTTCACAAATCAGTTACAAACCAAATTATCCTAAGGAAACTGCAAACAGGTCCTACCATTTAAACCTGACACGTCACAAACTACCTTTTAGTTCTCTCTCTCTAGCTCTATGTACTCTAGACAAAAACTGGATGTGTTAAACCTAACACACACAAAGCAAAGAAATACAACCTCACTAATTTTACTATAACAAAGAAGCACATTTTACAAAAATCTTCACTTAACACAATAAGATGTGCTGTTTTTTTGTTGTTTTAAAAAAAAAAAGAAAAAAAGGGCAGCACAGTCTCCATCTACTATTCCTCAGGGTCGTTCTGATATGATGGTGTCTGATGTTTAAAGTGCAGTCTAGATTTTAAATCAGTTTTCACTTAGCTTCAATCACATTCCGTGTCATTGTACAACGGAGTGTAACGGAAAAGAAATGGAGAGGATGAGAACATAATGGACTGTGAACAAGCCTCACAACATCATGAGTAAATGTAGTGTATATCCATCTGGCCTGCTGAAGCTCAGCATTGCCTTTATGTATTTCTTTCTTGAGGCAAAGATTCCTCAGGCGATTTAGAAGTGACAGCATCTACAATCGTCAGAAGCCCCGGGCCAGAGTGGTGAGTGAGGTTTGATAGTCTTTGTTAGCCACTGTTACAGCAGCGATGGGGATTCTCTGTAGTTGTGAAATGCTGTGAGCCTGTCTGCTCTCAACCCCTTTTTTTTTTTCCATTTATCACAAATTGTATCTTATGTGAATAGTTTTAGCTGTCATTTCGATCTGTAATAACAGCATTATACTCAGTAGTTTGTCTTCGGCAGCTTAAGCTTAAGCTGCAAGCATGCCTCGTCGGAAGTCGGATGATCAGATAGCTTTGTAAACCACGTCCTATCAACAACTGTGTTTAATTAACAGGGTTTTTATCCAAACATTTCAGTGACTTTTTGACAGTCCAAAAAGTTCTGTGATTGGCAGCTATGCAAAGGTGAAAAATGAGATATAGTTTGAACTCAGCTTCCTAGCTCTGATTTATTTTAAATGCCATTTCTGTCACTTTTCATGTGAACAACTGAGGGCAGCACTCTGAATGGCATCCAGCAGACACTGTCTGAAATTGTGTGCTATGTTGAAACAGTATTTCTATGACTGCAGCACTGAACTTAAGACATTACCCAGAGGAAGTTTGTGACAATGCAAATGCTGAAAGCAGTTGGACGAGTTTTTAAACAGACTTTATCCCACATATTTTTAGAACTGAGTCTGTAACTTCTGATTGAGCCCATGTGTGATTTCTTATTGTGCTGAGAAATCACCACGAGCGAGTGGGTGTGTTGATGACGTTTCTATCGTGCGGCTTTGGGTGCACATCATTTCTTGCTTATTTTCTTATATTCATCCTCAGCCTTGTTCTGCCTCTGCTCATCTCTCCCCTATTGTTGCTGATTTGTCTTATGCTGCTGGTGCTGATTCAGTGTGCTGTAAACAAAACACTGCAACTTCCGCTGTGTACTTTTTGCATTGAGTCCTCCCACCTGCAAGCTCTGCAGGTGCCACCCCTCACCTAAAGCAAACAGAGTATTTTCAGTGGGTGAGAGTAGACGTGACACAGACAACCTCCTCTTGGGTGCTACATGTGTGAAAGGGCAACTCCGGACAGTGAAGGGGCCTAATTCTCCACACACTGCCCAGACTTCATATGAGACACTATACACTCTAGTTCTATTTAAGTGTCGTCCTTTTAGAAATTGCCCAGGCACAATAAACATGAGCAGTCAGATAATTATACTTTTTTGTATGGAATCCAAAAATTACCTGTGTTCTTGATGCAATATCTGTAAAAACGAATACAGAGTGCATTAGACTGACATAAATAGTTTTAAAAATAATATAATTCATTTTAACATCTCTTGATCAAGAATGTAGTGCAGCATGGATAAAAAGTGTGACAATATTAATATGCATCTAATGTAATGTAATGTAATGCATTAATGGCACCCCACAATGGCGCACACTCGTAGCTGTCTGTTCATAGTGCACAAATAGAGAATCCAGGCCCCTGAGGACGGTTCTCTGGCAGGATAACTGGGATTATGTTGTGAAATATTTGCAGTTATGAAATCTAAATATAAGTGCAGCATGCAGTTAAAAGCCTACTGTGGCTAATGGGTTTCAAGAGATGGAAAGAAGGTCACAGTGCCACCCCTCCCTGAGCACAGTCCTCTCCCTTCCTTGCTCCAATTACCCAAGTGTGGTTTGCCATAATGACTTCTCACCAAGCCTGTAGAGAGGGAGGGTGTATGAAGAAGAGTGGGAGAGGAGTGGGTGATGAAGTGTAAATGATCTATATCTCACTGCCATGTTGCTTGTTCCCCACCCTACCACTCACCCACTTTCTTCATCCTGCAGGCTTGTAGACTCAACGGGGGGTTTACATTCACTGCTTGAGGCCTGTGTTGGCGCCTTGAGATGTAACGCATCTATAGTCGCTGTATTAGATCACAGCAGCTGCCATAGCTGTTTCCAGAGATCCAACGTGAAATATCACCTTCCACCTCGTCTTTTCTCCTACGTGATCCCATTTTCCCTTTCTGCTCACTAGGCTTTGGATGCTTATTAGTTCTTGCTTATTTTTCTCATCATTATCCTCAGCCTTGTTCTGTTCCTGCTCATCTTTCCCCTTCTTCTCCATCTCCTGCTTCACCTATGTCACTTAATCCGTTTAAAATCTAAAAAACACATTTGATTAGTCCATATTTGGAAATTATATAAGTGACAGTATTGAGTATATTTCTTTTCAGCGAGTGTAATAGATGCTGGTGTTTAATTGGCTGAGCAGAAGCGGTGTCATTATTCTAGTGAATCAAGTTGTTGGTGTGTAAATAACATCACTACTACATTTAAGTCATATGCTTCAAGCCTACACACACACACACACACACACACACACACACCCACTTGTTCACTTTAACTCCTTGTCTCCTGTGGTTTTCTGGCGTTTGTTGGCTAAGTGCTCCTTTGTTCAGCGGCAATTAATTATGAAAAGGGATCAATTGAATTGTTCGGCTCCCCACTGCAGGCAAAGTGAAGGCATGCCTTTAACTGTCACAACTTTCCAAAGGCTCTGCAGGCAAACTTTAACTTCTATTATTGTAGACTACAGTTTCTTTTTTAATTTCAATTTTTTGATTGTTTTCTAAAGTGGGAGAAAATGTTTAATTTTTGTATTTGCTGCTGTCTTCCATAAGAGTGATTCACAGGAGGCAAGTTGGAAAAAGGGAAATGTTATTCAGTGCTGTAAGCTGTTATTTAAGATGCTTCGTCCTATTAAACTGGGAACTTAAAAAGATCTGAGACAGTGTACACTGATGTGTCAGAATCACACACAAAATTAATGGCTGTTGCAATGCAGTGCAAACACATATCAACACTACATTTTAGTATAAGAGTTGGACAGTTAAAGATGCTGTGTATTTTTAATGATCTGGCTTACATGATCAAAGCAGCTGTAGGGGTCACTTTAATGGCTGTACAGTAGTGCTTTTGTTTAGTGCAGTGTGAGGTTCTTGATATTACAATACATAATTTCAGTGGCTGTCAAGTGGCATCGTTTGTCAAGCCAGCGTCTACTGTTCCGCTGACAGTCTGTGAACATTTGGGGAGTAATATCAGTGTTTTTATAGATGTGGAAACAGTGTTCCTGGACACTTAATAGCAGCACTTATTGGGTGTCTACACGTTACCACCTTGAAAGAACAGCTCTTTAGAAACACGTTGAAGAGAGCTGTCAGTCTGAGTTGGACTTGGATGAAATGTGCCGCTAATAATGATGAACGATGCACCTAAAACTTGCCTTTCAGCCTCTTGTTATTGCACAACCCCAACAGCGTCAGGATATTTCAACATGAGGTCGTCACTTAGCCCAAGCCGTCTGATGTGATGATATTCACAGTGTCAGCCTGCACTCGTCCATGGCTGAATTCATTTATTCGCTGAGTGGCTGTGTTAAAATATTAGCATATCTTTCTCTCTCTGCTGTGTGGCCATGAAGAAGAGGCTTTAGTCATAGTCCAGACACAGTGACGGTCCATGCCTAAAAGTGTTTCTTAGGTGGTAAGGACTGTGCAACAAATCTCTTCCCATGCCTCTGATACTGCTTCTGCTGCATAAAAATCTTGTAACCCAGGTGTTTCTGCTTTTTTGGATGAACTGAAGGTTTTCTCTACCTCACTGAAGCTTTCTTGTAACATATCACAGAATCAATTTAACAATTACCTTTTGATTCTTCTTAAGTGGTGATATTTTTCCTTCTTTCAAACCTGACCATGCTGCAGAGGTATGGAGGTTTGCATGTACTCCCACATGTGCAAGGGTGTTTTTCTGTTTTTATGTGTTTCTCCTGCGGTTTAGGCACCAACTGGATGCCTCCCTGAGCAGGATGACTGGGTGCACCATAGCGCACCAGCGCAGGAGAACTCATTGAAATTAGCCGTGATAAGCAGCTCTTATAATTTACCCCTGACTTCTCAACTTTGCAGACTGTCAGGGTCTTTTCTGCTCAAGTCTTCCACTCACCACAAACCTCATCCTGATCCCCTTTTCTGGTGACAGTGTTGATTCATGGCTTTCTTGCTTCCTTAGTCTCTTAGTGATGACAGCTTTTTTTAGGTGCACTATTTCAAGCTTGATTTTGAACCTTCCAGGCTTTCGAGCTGAATTTTGAATACCTCTTCGCATGCCACGTTGGCATCACTGAGGATGCATCGACTAATATAAAAATAAAACTTGACTTTAATTAATGTGTTATTTCTTTTTCTAAAGTTGACTTTTTCAGAAACAGTCTTTCATTCTCCTTCTACTAGAAATTCCTTCTAGCTGGTGGCTTTTCCCAGGCCTTACAAGACGCTGCATCTGTAAACGGCACAAGAGCAGCTGAAGTGGCGGGTAAAACTGGTCAATGGGCAGACCACAATTACTCTGGCACACAGGACGGTGGAGGGTTTCTTTCTTTCTCTCTTTCCCTGAATGTCTTTCTTTCTTTCTCATTATATTCTGTCTCTCTTTCCTTTCCCTTCGCTCTCCTCTCTCCTCCTCCTCCTCCTCCTTCCTTTTAACTGGGAATGAAGGCTTATGAAGTTTGTGAGAGATGAAGGCAGCAAATGAAGCACAAAGACCTCCCTGCCCTGCTGAAACCCCACACTGTAGCACACAGGATGAACTTCCAAACAATATGCGCATACACCTGTGGCCCTGTGTGCCTTTGCCCAGATTTTTGAGTTTCTGTATGTGGGAGCATGTGTTTGCCACTCAGTGCCACTACAAACAATACTATGTGTGTAAAAGGACATGTTTTGTGTGTGTGTGTGTGTGTGTGTATGTATCTGAGCAACTGTTCCCTTCACATCCAGCCACTGCGTGCACAGTGTTTTCTGTTTTCAAAGCCCAGTGGGAGTTTTTAAAAGGCAACCAGATCACTACAAACACACCCTGGTTAGTTAGTACATGCAGTACATGCCGTGTTCAATCCAATTCCTTTTAAGCAAGATTTTTTTTTTGGTTTGAATATCAGTACCATCAACATAACAAACAGCATAACAATAGTAATCACACTGATTAAGTGGATTTGTCTCATGTATCAACTGGTATGTCACCCAGAACCCACAGTCCCACACTGTGGCTTTAATCTCACTCCCACTTGAACACTTCGAGAATGAGTGTGGGTGGTGGTGTGATTCCTGAAAACATCAAAGTACGATAAGCAAGTATAATTCTCAATTTAGCTAAAAATAAAGGTCAGGGAATAGCTGCAAAGAGCCATGTTGTGACCTTCAACTTTGTACTTGTCAGAGTGATTAGAAACATCTCATTTTTAGTGATGGGGAAAACGTGCATGCTAAAATACATGACATATATGTAAGGAAGACATTAGTTAAAATGCTATATTTGGAATTTGGAGTTTAGCTGATTAAAATAACTTTTGCACATTAAAAGTAAGTGTAAATTGTAATGCACAGTGTGTGTGATTGCTCTGTGTCACACACACACACGCACACTGTGAGCTGTAGTAATGAAATCCTTTGCTGTCAGAAAGGCTTAGACCTGTTTCAGACGGTTTCCTTTTTATATTCGCCTTTAATAAAAGCAGGATTACCACATCCCAGCCACAGCATAGAGCTATTATACAGAGGCATGCCACTGACAGACAGTTACATATGGGGGTGATCACTGTGACTATTTATCTCTCTTTTCTGTATGTTAAAGAGATTTAAGAATAAAAATAATCCAAGAAGCTTTCATTTTAAGAATTTACAGAATTTAATTTACACCTACAGACCCCACGACCCAATACAACCCAAGTGTTTTCTTGAATGTATTAAGTTACTATGCAAGGTTCTGTCTTTCAGGAACAACAACAAAATTTGATTCATCTTAAGATCTGAGATAATGACTTTAATTGGATTAATTGATTAGTTAATAGAAAGAAGAAGAATTAGAAAAATCATTGCCAACACATTTCGTCCAGCTTTTCAATGCTGTACCTTTTGTGACAGTGTTGGTCTGACATAACGAGACATTTGATGACGTCACTATGACCTTATTATAGATTCCCTAATGACAGTGATTGTTAGTGGCAGCCCTAGAAATCTTTGTGTGTTACATAAGGCATAATTTACAGTGAGTTATTCATGATACCAAGCTAGAGACGGACAGGATGATTGAAGACCTCAACACACGTTATCTCAAAACAGTATTTGGAATATACACATACTCACTGAATATAGACATCCTGATTAATAACTGGATGTAAATGTAAATGATGTTGGATTACACACAAAATAGTTTTCCCTGTAGCCCAGTGTACATATGCTATTGTTCTTGTATCATCACTGTGGTGAGTTAAAGTTGTGGAGATTTGTGCCGTGCTGTGAAAACTTTACCATTTTAGGAAAAAAAAACATGGAAAAGGGGGAAAAAACAACCAGTAAATGATCTGTTTTGTTTTATGAAACTGTAAAATTACTTTTACTCTGTAGTCTGTGTCATTTTATGTCCCTGCCAATAAAAGGCTACAGCAACCCATCATGCATATACATTATTCATCTCTACTACACACAGCAGTTATGGAATTCATTGTAATAGCAACTCCAGGTAAATGCATTATTGATGATATTTAATGATGTTGAATTAGCATACGAGAAAGACTTGTGCTGTGCCTTGAGCACTCTCCCTTGCATAACGTTGGATTATTTTCTGCCAGACGCCCCCTGTGTTGTAATGAGGAATGTGTTTATGCACTTCCACTAGAGTAAAGTAAAGTGCCCTTAGGCAGAGGCAAAAACACTGAGAGTATGCTCACTTAGAAATGCAAACACTGTCATTGTGTGTATGCAATTTTGTTTAAACTCACATGTGCAGATTTAGTGTTTTTATGTGTTTTATTTATTTAAGAATATTAGAATTTATATTGTAGATCTTATAGTGTGTGTGCTTTTACGTTTTCCCTTTAAATGTGTTTCTATGATGGACAATTTGTGTCTTTAAATGACATATATTTAATAGTATCAGTGTATTTTACCACATCCTGTACATTTGTTGCTGTGCTTTATAAGCTTACTTTACACCGCAAGTTTATGATAATACTGTGCCAGACGCCTGTCTGTCTATTCCTTATAGTCATGGTTTTATTTTTCGTATTAATACTTTCTCCTTCTGTGACCTCATATTCAAACTGTGTCCATTAAAGTTTGATGTCTTATCTTGTTTTAACCGATCTCTATGACGAGACACTATTGATGTGTTTTTCCCTGTCTGTAAGTCATCCTACTTTTGTCATGTAAGCATGCATGCCAGCGGGAATCTGTACCTGTCAAGACTTTGTTTTTGATGACTGGTGGTACATTTACAGTTTCTATAATTTATTTTTGGTACAGTGGTTTTTATTTCAGGCCTTGGTTAAGCTGTTGTTGCTTCCCAAATCTGGCACGGTTTCCGGTTTTTAGACGTAATCTTGCCAGTGGAATCGGGGTAGAAGATCAGAGCCCTCTGCTTGTTTCCATCTCCTCTCTCCGCTCATCTTTTGTTCTCCATTCAGGGCTTTGTTGAGGAGGAATGGAGACAGTGTGGTTTACAGTAAAAATCTGGCAGAAGGGAAATGAGGAGACGTTATCACCTACTGATCTTGATACAAGACAAATTGGTTTTGCTAGGATACCTGCAATATACCAGCTGCCTCTCTTCCCTTTCTCTCTCTCTCCCCCCATGATCACC
Organism: Sandelia bainsii; assembly: GCA_032362345.1. Lineage (NCBI taxonomy): Eukaryota > Metazoa > Chordata > Actinopteri > Anabantiformes > Anabantidae > Sandelia > Sandelia bainsii. The sequence goes on along the minus strand of JAUMHL010000021.1, from coordinate 20,423,409 downwards.
TTCCTTTTGTATTGTATCTATAATCATTTCACTTCTCCCAACTCATCTTCTTTCCCCTTTTCTTCATCTCTACTCTCCTCTGAGACCCCCTTAAACAGAGAGCATATATCGCTGTCGCTTCTTATTTTGTCACCCACCCATAAAGCACGCTGACGGCTCATCCGTTTCCCTGCCAGATAATGTTGTCTTTGTTCATTTCTACTTGCGAGAGATACGTGTATATTACTGGCTGTCTTTATTTTCTTCCCTGCATACTTGATTGTTGGGAAGATGCCACATTAACATTATAAAGGAACTAAGATGGATGAATAGACGAAAACCAAGCAAAAGGGAGTAGAAAGATCAGCCTTTTCTATGTTTGCTATACATGTATCTTAACATACCTTGGAAACATTTATAATAGAGGATACAATAGCTGTAGTGGAAAAAATCTATAGGAGCAAAATGACAAATTACATCTTGAAAATTGCCTTAATCTGATTTTTATTGAGATGAAACACCGCTGGAAAGTCCTGTTTGTAGACTCAAATAACTCCATTGATGTCTTTCTACTACTTGATTGGTTAATGCATTCTGTCACTCACCTCTTACCCCAACTCTACACCACATCAATAAATGAACATAAGGTTACTTTGTAATATAACTTTTCAACATATGTAAAAAGTAGCAGCAGCAGTGTTTGCCTTTAACCTACATTGTTAGCTTTTTGGTCCCTTAGGGGGATCTCTGGTATGGTGAACATTTTATCATTGGCTTATTTACACATCCAGCAGACACAGAGCAAAATTAGCATTCATTTGGAGTTGTTTCTGTTCATTAGGCTATGCAGGTTCTGTATTCACTCCCCTTTTAGCTCTTTGTTGCTAAATGCTACCGACAGGTCGTCAGAAATCGTAACATCTGCTGCTGGAAACGGCGCCAATGCGAGTGATGGGTGTGAATCAAAACAGAGAAGTTGTGAACCTCTCTGCACATAAGTGACAAGGTTTTTACTGTGACTGTGGAGAGACAGACACACATGCACTGACACTGATCTCTGCTGACGGGCACCACAATGCCAAAGCAAGGTCACTGCAGCTCTCTCTCCTGCCGTCTGCCTCACGGGCATGTAGAGTTCAAAGGCTTCTCCACCTGTCTCTCTCCTCAGCTGGCTCTCCTACTTTATCTCTCCCTGTTTTTTGTCTGGTATACAACAGCTTAGATATTACATTCGGAATATTGTTTTAGATAATTTTACTGTAGTGCTAGATGAGCTGATAAATGCTGACTAGCTGTGTTAGGACCTGCAGCAGAAACCAGGCTAATGACTAAGCTTTTAACGACTCGATTTAGCCATGCAGTGGAAATCAGGCTATTGTAAGTTCCTCTCTCTGAATCTATTCCAGGCTGTATTTTTTATTAAAAGAGGGATGACGATAATGATGACTACAACCAGTCCTTAGGGATCTAGTGGCCTACTAACAGCTGCCGTGAATCCAAACACACTCATGCAAAAAAAAATTAATAAATAAAAAATCAATAGTTTTACACTAATGTTTCACACAACTATTCTGGCTTTATTCTGGGTTGCTGATGGTTATAGTGTGTCACAACTGTTTTTTGTTCGTAGGCTTACATCTGTGACAAGTTTTTGAATTAGTTTTTGATGATCAACTGATAATGACCTGATCAATCAAACCAATATTACATTTCCAGAACCTCAGAAGTCAGTCCTTTTTGTCTCACTCAAAATCAAACTAACACCTCCTGTCATAGCTAGAGCACTGTCGGGCTCAAGAACCATCTAAATGTCACATTAAGGGAAATATTAGCGGAATTATCCTGTAATGTACCTTGTCACAGAACAGATAGGGGATTTGCATCACACATCTAATCGCTTCACTTCAGAAATAATTGGACTTCCACCCTTAAATCATCCCATCAGAGATGTAAAAAGATTACGTTAACTGTAGACGAGGATGTGAAGTGAATGAGGGATTGGAAGGAACACACCAGCATGTGGATGGACAGAGAGATTAGGTTTTGATCTCTGATGACATTTACCCTGTACTTTAACAAAGGTGAACACTGCAGAATTTTAGATGTAGAGTTTGCCACATTGGTAAATGAAATGCGCTTACACTTTTTAATTTTTGAAAGCAATTTCAAAATATTCTTTTGTTAATGTTGTGTTAATGAAAAGGGCTTTATGAAGATAGATTTTTTTTTTTTTTTTACTTTCACCTTATTACTGAACTTTTTATTGAACACACATTGTTTTGTAGAGACCATGAGTGGATTGCAGAAAGAGAGTTTCTCAAGTGCCCTAGACTTTGATGAAGTTTGATTGTGCACAGGTATAAAGGTATGATGCGTCTCAGTTCTGAGTGATTTGAAATTGCCTCTTGATTCCCTTAGTACCTTTGGAAGAAAGCAGGTAGGGTAGGCACCTGTAGACATCATTTTTTGAAAGAGTGCTTTAAAATTGTATTCATTTTGATATGGTTTTAGGCTGTTTGAAAAAGGCAATTTTCTAAAAGGCTCTAAAAGGTATATTTAATCCAGGTGAAGTGCAATATAGATGAAATGTATTTTCTATCTGTGCTTGGATGTTAAATTCAGGTGATACTGAGGCCTGTGTAATTTGGAAAAAATTGTCACAATCTCTCTCCTTAGTGAGAACAGTTGCCAGTCTTTCACTGGCAGTTCTGCATGCAAAATCAGTCTCATCCATTTTTGAATGAAATGTTGAATTATAGTTTTAGAAGAACCAAGTCTGTGTACATCTGAATGTACCTGCTAGCTTGGCACATACTGTTAGGTTTAGGATCTTTGCATTCCTGCCTGAAAAAGATCAGATGTCTTTGATCTGCAGTTAGATTGTGGTGCCAGTTGTAAATGAGGTTGAAATTGCCTTTTAGATCAGCGGTAATCACTGTAACCTAGATGAAGATAGTTATCAGACAGCAGGATCTTTGCATATTAAGTGATGAAAAAAGGAGAGGAGCAGAGCATTGGCACGGGGGAGGGGAAAGACACGGTGCAGGCTAATTCATGGTCCCGCCCAAAGAAACAGACACACACACACATATAGCACAGAGGGGGGCAAAGCTGTTATGGTGGGCTTCTACATGTCCCCTGCCAGTACTGGCAAGAACAGAAGGCACCACACTCTTACATACACACATACACAGATACAGTCATGCCCCATAAGAACCTCTCTTTTCTGTAAATCTGCTCACATACAGATTGTGGTCTTCTGAGTCTGGTTCCTGGCTTCAGCCACTGTGCAAATTGAACCCTTCAGGAATCCCATTGTATGTGGCCAAATTAACTTAGGCACAAAGTGGGTCTGTGTGTAGGTGGGTGTGATTCTACTTCATGTCACTATGTGGATTGTGTAAAATGAAGGCATGCTGACATCTTGCTGCCCCAGTACATTTCGATACTCAACATATGGAGGTTTTTTTCCTGTCGTACTTAATTCCCACACAAACTCTGCATGCATGTGATACAGAGTTGTTGTTAAAGCAAAATACTGACTGAAAACATAACAAAAGGGAATCTCTTCTCTTGCTCAGGCTCAGGTAGAAGAATCATGTTTTTACAGTTTTATTATATTTCAGTTTGATATAAAGTGGCTGGAAACTCTCAAAGACGTGGCATAAATGTGCGATAGGATTCAGACTCATTCAGTCATGAATATTGGCACAGTTTAGTCTACTGACAAGGCACTTCTCAGGAATGATTTCTCCTCTCGTGAGCTCACACTTATCTCACTCCATGGGCGAACAAAGCACACAGAACAACCAAGGACAGGACACTTTACAGTCGCTATTAAATCACCACAGAGGAAGAATTGCCACAGAGTATACCTGCTGCTGGAGTGTCCTGGTGTCTGAGCAGGTTAAGTCACATACTGTGTGCTCATTATAATACGGATTAAAATGGTATTGAGATCCAACTTGAGGGTTTGTGTTATACTTTGACTGAAGTTAGGGATACGGCGACTGTAAATGTTAAAGTAATTCCCATGAATGTTACTCAACAGTTAAATGTTTGACAAATAGATGTGTAACGGTTTTGAAACAGAGACTGAAACTGCTACACATACGTCCACGGTCTCCCTGACACCTAAAATCTGACAGAAAATCTCGGGAATCTGATATTTTTTGCCATAAGAGGACTGAAACTAAACTGTGGTTCTGAACGTCTGAACCAAAGTGTTTTATTTACACCCCTACACCCATTTAATTACACCCATGTTTAAAACCAGTTTTAAAGTTTTGTAGTGTGGTTTAAGGCCTGGAGCCAGTTACTAACCTCTGTTTCTGTATATGTTCACTGTGGCACCTAGGGTGGTGCATTGGCGATACAATACATATCATGATGCACGGTTTATGATTCAATATGTAGTGATATATTGTAATTTTTAAAATCACGATATCAATTTTAGGCAAACTGTCATGATGTAAAGATCACATGTGCATCACCATCACCAACTGCCAAAAGTCGTTGCATGTAAAATGTTAATTTAAAATTGATACAGTGTTTTTGAGAGAAAATGCACAAAATATAATAACACAATAATCAAGTGTGTTGATATTTTTTCACTTCCCTAGTGGGACCTGCCGCTACTGAGAAAAGAGAAATGCAACCAGATTTTGTGGTTTTGAAAAATGTCTGTTTTTTCTTAATTATCTTGAAGGAAACCTTCAAAAACACTCATTGGAGTGAAAGAACAGGAAATCTGTCATATTCAGTAGCTTTGCCACTCAAGAGCATATTGAAAAGGGATTAATGTAATGTAGAAAGTGAAAATGTTCTCATTATTATTTCTCTTTAAATAATAAACCTTTAACCAAGATACCAAAAATTTACTGTCTTAATCTTTTTGGTCGTTTGGTGACATTTTGTTGGTTGTTCTAAGTAGGAAAAAAAAGAAAAAGAATAGAGACAGTGTTTAACAGGACAGTTATTGGTCCTTGTCCAGCAGGATTGAGTGGAAAGAACAACCGCTTCTCAGAGTGAGTGATCTAATCTCTTTGCTTCACCCATGTGGACGGGGACGATTTTCACAAAGCCAAGCTGGTTGCATCTCCACTTGAATCAATAAGCCATTAGCAACCAAAGAAGCAGATGCTGTCAGCGTTTGTCCCGGAGTCCTCACCCTCACCCCTGGCCAACAGGTTTTCATTTTGTTAACTTACGTCTTGTGTAGATGTGTCCTGGACCCAGACAGGTTTAACTTAGCGTCAGACCCTCCTCAGAGCTTTGTTCGGGATGTGCCTACACCGATGCGGTTTTGCAAACATGGCAGTGAGTCGTGAAATGAGATTTCTCTGCTCTCATTGCCGGGCCGAGAAAGAAAGCCACATCTCACTCTTGAGTGAATGCCTCGCTGCTCTTCCCCTTTGCCTCTTCTCTGCGCAAGCATGTCTAACCATCACTAAGACGGATCGATAGAGAGAGCTGAGCTCCGTAAGCTGCCTGCCGACAATACAGGAAATACTGTATGCTATAATGAGATGGGATATTAAGCAGTTAAAGAGGATGGTTTTAGCTAAGCAGTTGTAGGATGTGATTAGTGTAATGAAAAAAAGCTTTGTTTGCATACGTTTTACAACAAGAGAGCCTTTGATCTCTTAGAAGGGCTGCTAGGCAGAATAAAAGGCACGGGAGACTGTATCTCTCCCTCCTGTGAAAATGTGAACTGAGGGTTCATGAGATTTTTGCTGATCTGACAGTGTAGCCGGAGAGATATTGAGCTCTTTTTTTTTCACACTTTTTTTTTGATCCTTTAGCTCCCCCCCCCCCCCCAAAAAAAAGTAACTTGCATAAAATCACAGGATCGCTTTGCACAAAGAAATCAATTTCTAACACGTATTGTTTTCTCAGTCCGTTTCTTAAATTTCTGTATTGAAATGTTATAAAGGATTCTGTTGGATCCCCATATGAAACAGTAAAAAACACTTTTTTTTTTCTAAGGGTAGAAATTCTTTTGAAGCCAAATCTCAATCAATTCAACATCACATCTGAACATCAGCAAAGATCTTTGAACGTATAATCCTCACCTTGCTTGTCCTTTCAGAGGAGGATGAAAGTGCATGAAAAAAATACATTTTGGATAATTTAACAGTGTTACCTATATAGCCATATATTTGCCAAAGGGCATGTTTTGACATCAAAGGGCCAGCTGTCAGCCTTGAAGGGTTTATAGTGATGGCAGATGACTGTGAATTGACTGACTTCCAAGACTTGATCAAAGATTGACTCTAAAATTTGGAGACAGATTTTGGATGCACTTCTTCTGTCTATCCAAAGTATATCAGAATCAGAATCTTTATTGTCATTGTAGCAATGAGACATTGTACAACGAAATTAAGTTACAATTTTCCAGTGCAAGAACAAAAACACAATCACTCTAGTTAAAAAGCTAAGATATTATGTGTGTAAAGTGCAATATATTTCATATTGCACTTGTCCCTTAGCCGGTGTTGGCTTAAAGCTGTATTGTAAACATGAGACTGTATTGTACTGTAAACATGAAAGGTGCACTAGGTCAGACTGACCACTTCGCAGTATTCAGCATGGTGATGGCTGAAGGTTAAAAACTGTTTCCTAGTCTGTTTGTTTTAGTCTTTATGGATCTGAAACGTCTGCCTGAGGGCAGGCGTTCAAACAGTACATGTCCTGGGTGTGATAGGTCCTGAAGGATTTTGTGCAGTTCTTCAAGTGAGGGGAGAGGACAGCCAACTATCCGCTGGGTGACCTTAATTACCCTGTGGAGCTCTTTCCTCTGTGCTACTGTGCAGCAGGAGAACCATGCACAGAGACAGTAGACCAGTATGCTCTCTACTGTGCAGTGGTAGAAGGACACCAGCAGTTTCTCAGGGATGTTGTTCTTCCTGAGAACCCTCAGGAACTAGAGTCTCTTTGGGCCTTCTTCACTACCTCTGCAGTGTGTTCCCCTGGTCAGGTCCTCGCTGATGGTGACTCCCAAGAAGCGGAAGTCTGAGACCCTCTCCAAACAGTCCCCGTTGATGATGAGTGGCTGGATGTTGTCTGCCTTCTTCCTTAAGTCCACAATGAGCTCCTTGGTCTTTGCTGTGTTGAGGAGCAAGTTGTTATTCCTACACCCTGTCAGCCGCTCCACCTCATCCCTGTAGGCAGACTCATCCCCCCCAGAGATGAGCCCTACTACCGTGGTATCGTCAGCGAACTTGACAATGATGTTGCTGTGGTGAGCAGGAATGCAGTCGTGGGTGTAGAGGGTGTAGAGCAGGGGGCTCAGCACACAGCCCTGTGGGGAGCCAGTGCTGAGGCTGATGGGTGTGGAGAAGTGGGGGCCCACTCGAACCCTCTGAGTGCGATCACTAAGGGCCATTCAATCTGTTGTCTAGTTGTACTTTTTTTTTAACTGTGAAGGTTAAGAATTGTTGCAATGAATCTATAAAATCTACAGTCTCTGAGTTTTTTATTTATACTCCTAATAAAAGCTATATTTGAGGCTCAGTAAACATCTCTGTTCTTCTATTTGCTTCGTTTACATAATGGATCACAAAATGTGTTTCTCTTCAAATCCTTCCAACCCCTGAAGGTGTTTTTGACAGGACTGACACTGTTTTGGCTGCTGTAGAGGTTGGTGTTGCCATTGTCCATGTGGTGTCAGACATTTCCTGTTGCATATGCAGAATAACTGACTGTGGTGCTATGCCAAGCTATGCCATGCTGTTCCCTCTGACCTGGTAAACTCCCCTGGGCTCCCAGTCTTTTAGCCCGAGGATGATCGTCCGTGGTGGATGAGTCTTGGTGTAATTAACAATTAATTGTAATTAATTGGGGCTTTTCAGAGGCTGATTCATGTACTGTAGGTTTCATTTGGCTTTCAAAGGGTTAGTTGGGGAAAAAAAGGGTTTTGATGGAAGTAAATGCTTGCATCATTTGCCATAAGCTGTGTCATTTGACTACCAACAAGCTTTAGATTTAAATGCTGCACATAGTTTTTTTTACAGATTAACAGAGATTGCACCGGGCTTCTGAAAGAAAACAGGGGCGCATGCGCACGCAGCGACTGGCAGTCAGAGTTTGGCGTCCTGGGGGTGAATGTTTTTAATGTTTTTATGTTTGTTTTTATGTCTTTTATTGGTGCTTTTAGTCTATGTTTTTTAACGGAAGATGGATTTGCACAGCTTGATGGTTTTCTGGACTTTGACACTCCTGATCTTTATTGACATAAGCGGAGCGCTTCACCGGCAGCAGTACACTAGAGATGTACTGTTGCAACTTAACCTACAGAGTTTATCTGGCGTGACAGACATCACGCTACAACTGCCGGATTTCATCCAGAGACATTCTACACAAATCCCTGATGGATCGAGGCATAGGAGAAGGAAGCAATATTCAGTCTCTGAGGAATAAAGTGGATGAGCTCCAGGGGAACATTCGTTTTCAGAAGGATTTTAGAGACTGTTGCATGTTAGCCTTCACAGAGACGTGGCTTACTGGACAAGATCAGGACTCTGACCTTTTTATGGAGGGATTTGGAATACCTTTTCATATGGATCGAAAGGCCGAAGTGACCCTGAAAACTCAGGGAGGAGGGGTATGTCTTTATTTTTATAAACGATACTGTAATTCTGTGACTGTCATGGACCGCATCTGCACGCCAGATGTTGAACTTTTATCAGTATCAATACGTCCTTTTTACCTGCCCCGCGAGTTTCCCCGGCTTTTTATAAAAGTAGAGTACATTCACCCGAGGGCAGATGCTGCCTCTGCTTCCAGCACTATCTGTGATGTAGTGCATAAACTACAGTCACTTTCACCAGAAGCACCTAACTTTATACTGGGTGATTTTAATCATGTCTCGCTGAAAAAGACCCTTTTAAACTTTTATCAGTATGTTTCGTGTCCCACTAGAAGGGACAAAACGCTTGATCTCTGTTATGGATCAGTAAAGGATGCCTATAAAGCAGTCCCGTTACCTCCAGTTGGATCTGCAGATCACAACTGTGTGCACTTGCTGCCTATTTATAAAACGGTTTTAAAAAGTCAGAAAGTACAGGTGAAGGATATAAAGGACTGGACGGAGGAATCTGTACTCTGCCTGCAGGAGTGTTATGACTGCACGGATTGGGACATGTTTAAAGAGACTTGTGGAAATGATTTGGACACTCTTACTGATGTCATTTGTTCTTATGCTGCATTTTGTAGAGACATGATCATTCCCTCTAAGAGAGTTAAAATCTACCCTAACAACAAACCATGGGTGACTAAATCTGTGAAGTCCAGTATACAGAAAAGGAATCTTGTTTTTAGACATGGGACAGTATCCGACCTCCACTTGGCTACTAAGGAGCTGAAAATAGAAATTCTAAAAGCCAAACAGAGATATAAATCAGACCTGGAGAGTAAAATGGCTGCAAATAAGCTTGGCTCAGCCTGGACCAGCATGAAAAAAATAGCAGGCCTCTGGGATCCAAGGAACTGTAACCGTGTCACTCTGGACGGCTTTCATTCAGACTCTGAGTTAGCCAATGCTTTAAATGGTTTTTATAATCGTTTTAATACCTTTGATTTTAGTAATGAGATTCAGGAACTGCAGTGTAACCTAAAACATGGTCAGCACTTTAACATTGATCAGAAGGACGTGGCAAAGGCCTTCCACTCCATAAGAGTAAACAAGTCTTACAGACCTGATCATATTTGTGGTCGCTTACTCAAATCTTGTGCCCAGCAACTGAGTCCTGTGTTTCATTTTATTTTTAAGAAGTCCTTGCAGGCCCAGCACATACCTAACATATGGAAAGATGATGTCTTAGTGCCTGTTCCTCTGAGTCTGACTGATCTCAGACCGATGGCTCTGACATCGATTGTAATGCAAGTATTTGAGGCAAACTGAACATGTGCTTGACCCAGTGCAGTTTGGCTACAGATCACGGAGAGGAGTGGAAGATGCTACAGTGACCCTGTTGAACCTGATTGTTAAACACTTGGAGGGAAAAGGTTCTCATGCTCCATTACTATTTGTTGATTTTTCTTCTGCCTTTAATACGATTCAACCTCAGATTTAATCAGAAGGCTTTTAGAGCAGTTTGAGCTTAGTAAAAATCTTGTGGGCTGGATTCCTGACTTCCTAACAAACAGGACTCAAAGAGTCCGGATAAATGGAACCCTGTCCAACCGGGTCTGCTCCTCAAGTGGCTCCCCACAGGGATTCTTGCTCTCGCCCTTATTATTCATCCTGTACACAAATATGAGTCAGAGCAGGTATGAAAACAGAGCAATTTTACAGTATGCAGACGACTCTGTTATTATCAGTCTGCTCCAGGATAATGAGAACAGCCACGGCCCAGTCCTGGATGACTTTGTTAAATGGTGTGATGAGTCCTACCTTCAGTTAAACATATCTAAGACAAAAGATATGTCAGTCGACTTCAGAACATGCAGCCATGCACAGGAGGTCACTTCCATTAAGGGTCAGACGGTGGAATGTGTTCAATCCTATAAATATCTTTAGTTATTGATTCAAAACTTAAATTTGAAGCAAACTGTGAAGCTGTGTGCAAAAAAAGGCTCCAGAGACTCTCATCACTCTGATAAATAGATCATAGCGTTTTGTTTTATTTTTTAAATCTGTTTGTTGTCAGTTGTTCCTGTGTGTATGTGCTGCTTTGAAAGATTAATTAAAATTAAACACAATGAGCCAAATTCACAAAATAAATGAAACAGTACTGTAGGTCACTTATATCAACACGCTACAGGTAAGTTACACTCCTGCACGTCCTCTCAGATCTGCTAATGAGAGGACACTGAAAATTCCCTCCTCACGGGGTCTCTGATCCCAGTCAAGTCTATTTTCCTTTGTTGTCCCTGGCTGGTGGAATGACTTGCCCCGCTCCATTCGACTAGCCGAGACTATCACCACCTTTAAAAAACATTTGAAAACTCACTTATTGAAAAAGTATTTCAAATGAGTCTTACACACACACACAAAAAATTGTTTAGCACTTAACAATTCCTAGCATGTTTTTCTTCTTGACAAGTTTGGGTCATTTCACTCTCTCTGGTGATGTTAAAATGTGAAGTAAAATATCTTTGATATCTTTGACAAATGATGAGATGAAACTAAACTTTTATCTTGTTGTCCAGCTCCTCTTGCAGCTTCTTCTCACTCTTCTGTGAGATTCTTAAGTTCAGCGTTTAGTTGATTCACCTGAGAGGAGAGAGAAAGAAACATGTTAATGACCAACACAGAATCCACTTTGTCTGTTTTAATATTTGTTTCATTCACAATCAACTTACTAAAGAGTTTCTATAAGTGATGATTCATGATGATGTTTGAGGTGTCAGAGTTAAATACTACATCATCATTTAATCATTCACTTATTTACTTAGTTCATGTTATTTTCCCTAAAGAAATTATTATTCAACTCTGTTTAGTCTCAACAACAGTTGTTTGGTGTCTCAGATTTATTGTGATGGCTGCTGTGTCGTGGTCTCATCAACAAATTGAATTGTTTTATGCAGAAGATAAAGAGGAGAAATAACAGGGAGATGATTTAAAGCAAAAGATGAAACATCTCTGTTCATGTTCTCCAGCTGATTCTTCAACATCTCAGTTAAAATTGTAAAAAAACAATAATAACTTAATATCCAACCTTGAAACAGAATATTCTGTGAACATGTTCATATGTTTAGATAAACTCAGTATTTCATGTTTAAGAACATGTTCTAATATTGTGGATCTTTAAAGGAAGCAGTGATTAGTTTGTGTTTGTTTTTTGCTGCCAACTTTAAAATCAGAAGGTTTCAGTGTGAAGAATTCAACAATCATCAACAAATCAATGTTTTATTTATGTAGAAGATAAACAACTGAAATGACTGGAGACAAAATTGATTCGGATGAAAAATGTTACCTTGGTGAGTATCTCCTCCAGGTCTTTGATCAAAGTCTCAGCGTTCATCGTCTTCTGCTCCTCAGTCTGTGGCTGCTTCTTAAACTGAGAGTTAGAAGAGATGAAGAGAAACAATTAATTTTAAATACACAGTATCTAATCTAACTGAATTATCATTTCTCAGTTGTTGTAAGTTGTGTTTAAAATGTTGTTCATACAACATGAGTTTTAATTAGAATTGACTCTAAATGATTTTATACAGAAAACATCTTAATGTTTTCTACATTGATCAGTGCTCTAAAAAGTTTATTTTCTGACTTTTCTAATCACTGTAACGGATGTTTTATATGTTTGATATATTTGTAAACCAACTGTTACTGATAAATAATCAGTTATCTGATAACATAAATATGACATGATAGTCTACTCCTGTGTCTCTGTGGAGGCAGGAATGATCCCCTGTGGCGTTCAGTGGACCTGATGTTGATCAGTCTCTGGCTGAACGTGCTCCTCTGTCCAGCCAGGACACTGTGAAGTGGGTGGGAGGGATTGTCCAGGAT
>JAUMHL010000021.1:20380433-20410870 GCA_032362345.1 Sandelia bainsii | reverse complement strand
CCTGTACACCAGACAGTTACAGCGGTTGGCTGGTTCAATTCTTCTTGACGTTTCACACCCTCTGCACAGTGAGTTTCCGTTTCTTCCCTCTGGACAAGGTTAATGGTCCCAAAATGTAGAACGAAAAGATTTAAGGACAGCTTTGTTCCAGCAGCCATCACTCAGATAAATAGATCATAGCGTGTTTTTTTTCCTGTTTGTTGTCAGTTGTTCCTGTGTTGACGTGTATGTAGGATGTATGACTCATGACTGCACTCCAAATCTACCTACAGGTACAAATAAAGTAACCTGAACCTGAACCTGAACCTTAAGTCATGTTTCTATGACAGATGCATTTGCACTAATTGCACTGATATTGATGATGATACCTCACTTCACATTCATTTGATAGACACATTTGCTTGTACCCTAAACTTACAACCAGTGCATTTAAACTCTGTTGCTTTGCTTTATATCAAACTGTTTACATGACAACACATTTATTACCAGCAGAGTGCCAGTTAGGTGTTTATTCATATCCATCCTGCTCATGTAATTGTATAACCAGACAATTTCTCTGAAATCACTTTGGATACCTGTGAAAAGGTCCTATCATTCAGTTATAGGTTAACTAGCATTCAAGGAGCAGGATGACTGTCATCAGTCAATATAAGTACTGCTTTCTAAGAGGATTACACCCCAACCTGAATTAACCTCAGTTTCTTTGTTAACTTAATGATACTCACTCATTGTTTACTTGTCAGACTCACTCAAGAAAAAGGCAGTTTTATTCCTTTGTTTTATGACAGCACAAGTGAACTAGTGGTTCACACACCAGGTACAATATGAAAGATTAATGGATGGACATCAAAGACATTCGGCTATTGTATTAAATCTTTCATCTGAATGATGGCTGATAAAAGCTCAGTTAAATCAAAAGTTATTTCAGTTTGTTTATTTTAATATTGTTTAACAAGCGAAGTTCAACAATTGACATCAAAATGATATGCAACATAAAAAATGCATGTAAGACATACATAAAGTCTGTAAAGCAGGAATGAATATGTGTTCTGTGTTTGTTACACCACAGGAAAATGTGTTTTCCAAGTGTGCAAGTGTGTAAAATTAGGTTTCAAAATCATGATAAAATAAACAGTATTCTGAAATGCTGGGGGCATCAGTGTCAACGTGGTTTCGTTCAAATTCACGAAAACTTTCTTCTAAAGTCATTATTTCAACTTTAAGCTGCTTGCAGTGAACAAATCAAAACCAGACCAATTAACCACTTGTGACATTAACAACTAATGTCACATGTGGTTCCTCCATATTCAACACAAAATGCAACTTTTAATAACTACTGCAGTTTCCAAATTATTCAACCCCCTGAATAGAATCACTCGTAAGAGCACACATTTGCAAATCAGGTATTGTCTCAAGCACAGCTGGTGCAACTAATCAAGACTGTTCACATTTCCAGCAATAATCTGTTAACATGTTTAAAGTGTTTAGAACCAAACTATTTATTTTACTTTACCTGGTCTTAATATTATTTATAAAAGGAAAATCTGGTGGAGTTTTTTTTAATATAATTTAGCTATTACAGAAGATTTTTCTTGCAAAACAGGACAATATAACAACACAGATTTAATGGCAGATGGCTGAACAGTAACTTCTGTAGGCTGAAGAGACAAATAAAGAATAATGGCAAATATATTACATAATGTCACGGTACAGAAGGGTCATGTCCCCAAATGGACTCTATAGTTAAGGTAAAGTAATATAAACTGACCTTGCTGCAAAATCTGCAAAAAAAAAAACTGAGCAAATGTGTCTTGATTATGAATTCAACCTTTAATTAATAAGATGAGTTTTGTTCCTTATCCTTCACAAATTTCATCATCCTACTTCAAAAAAGTAAATGCAATTTTAAAAAAAACTTTCAACTTTTAACCATTAAACTTTGTAATCGTTAATTCTTTTTCTGAAAATTATCTCCTGACTTAAATTTGAAAGAAGTTATTTGATGAAACAGTTGTTTCGTGGCAGTACTTTCCCAACAACACTGTCTGTCTCTCTGCTTTTCACTGCAACCATCACAGTGTCCGACTGATGAGACACTGTGTCGGTGTCGGCAGCCTTCTCTGTCAATCTCTGAGGAATATTATAGGCTCGTTGACAGGAGTTTAACTCAGTAATTTTCAGGGCAGCTTGAATTGAAATAATCCTCCTTGCATCAGTTCACTGATGTTTAAACTATATCATCTTTGTGATAGAACCAATCTTGTGCATTTTTTTCACATCTTTGTTGCATTGTGTCAAAATGTCAGACTCTTACAATATGATTCCTCTTGGAATATTGCTGACACCATGAGGGTATTACTATAAAGAGTTTGGATGGACCATGCATTGCATCTCATGTTTTCAGGTGACACCAGATCTAGATTAGGACAATATCTTTAGGACAATATTGAGATAGCACAGTTCAATCCTTCTTCTTTCAAAAAACAATTTTCCACATGAATGTCTGTATACTCATAGCGCTAAGTATGTGTTTATCTCTTGAGTGTTTGCAGACGGGTTAGTATGTTTGCCTTTGTCTCTCAGCTGTGTATTGTTTGGGGACTTTATGAGCACACACTTCTAGCTGTGCTATTGTGCATTCACACTTCTCAGCAGACGTTTCTGCCTCTCAGTTTGCCTGTAGATCAAATTAATTGCAGCAGTATATTTACAAAGCAAAACAAGCAATTCCACCAGCTATACCAAAAATACTCCTATGTTAACACACACAAGCATGCAAAGGCTGAACAAGGCACCTGAAAATGTTTGAAATCCAAATGTGTGCTGTGTTGTGTTTTTCTCAATGTAATGTGATGTGTCTTTCTCTCAAGTGCTGCCTGCCCATCCATCCACCATCCTAACCGCTTGTCCTCTTATGGGTTGCGGGAGTGGTCGAGCCCATCCCAGCTGTCGTTTGGCAAGAGGCGGGGTACAGGTGGACAGGTGTGCTTCTGCCCTTTAAGTTGAATCTGTTGAATTGTCTTACTCATTGTGGCTCATGCAGTTTTTGCATTTTCCTGTTCAAAGGATGAATGTAGAGAATTTTTTTTAGTGCCCAACAGGGAAAAAACTACTCTCTGCCTAGTTTCAATCAGGCATAATGAGACCATTTGTCTCAGTGCTACATAAGAACAGAGCTTATCTCTGTGTTTGCCATTAAAGGTGCTTATTGCCCCAAGAACAGCCCACTGTCATTAATACCTGCCACACAACTAGACAAAGTTTTACCAAATGACCGTTTTATCTCGAGTTCTCAGCCTGTCTTTAAACTTTTTTTTTTATGTTGGCCACTTTGTTTGGGCTTTGCTTTTATTTTCAGTATGAGAAGACCTGTAATTCAACTTACTTTTCCTATTTCATTATCTTCCTCTTATCATTTTTATCTTTAGATCTTCTGAAAGAGGAGAAAGTCCCTGCATGGATGGAGAAATTCATTATCTTCTCCTCCTGCTGTGCAAATTGCCATGTCGCTGTTCACATCTGATCAGTAGATAATTGGACAGTTCCTTATCTAAGGGACCTCCTAACCTTTTCACGTTTTGATGTTTTTGCCGAGCTCATCACATCTGTGAGTCCCACCTTTCTCTCCTGACTAATGTGTGTTTTGTGCTGGGGGTTTAAGCCCCTATGAACATCACTCCCTAAGCTTCCCTTTGCTCCAAGAGTAAATCTTCCAGGTGCTGACTAGCTCCAACGTTGTTCTTGCTTGAATAAGCAAATTAGAAATTTTCCATGTTAAATTAAAAATATTTTCTGTTTTTGTTTTTGGATTCAGGCCTTGTTTTTTAGACCAGAGAGAATACAGATGCCTTCAGGAGGCGCCGTCAAGGTTTTTACACTCGTAACTTCTGCTGCCAGCTTTTGTTCAGCATTGGCCATTACTGCCCAGTCATGGCTTGTCCAGCTTTCAAAGTTACATCCTTTACGCCTTGTTTGTGCTTGCCTGCCAAATAGTTGTTGGGGGTTGTGTGTGTATGTGTGGGTGTCTAGTCTAAATGATGGGGAGGAGGCCTTTATAAAGTCCAGGGCCCATGTTAGGGACAGAAAGAGGGGCAGCATTAATCTAAGAGTTCAAGCCTATAGTTGTCAGCCTGTACGGGGTGGAAGGGGTGAGGAGAGCTGAGACACTGACTTAAAGGCCTTTAGCCTGAACAATAGCTCTGCTGTGTTAAGGAAAAATGCGAGGAGTTCACAGTTCAGCACTCCACATCCTTTTTCTTTAACTCTTCTCTCACTGCACTACTCTTTTCTCACCAAGTGTCCACTTTTGACTCTTCACTTTTTCTCTTTTCTTACATTCACCTCTTGCCTCACATATCTCCACACGCACAACATCCACCTTTCATACTGCTCCTTTGAGCTCATGGAAACCATCCTTCTGGATCGTAGGATGAGCTGTGCTGGCTTGTGTTTCCTTTGTCAAATAGAAATCATAGACAGAGACACTTGGACAAAGTTGGACAAAGGTACTTTCACACATGCAGCCTTTTCTGTGTCTGCAGCAGTTTTGTTTAGATGTCATGTTTGAACAAGCTGTTCTTACATGTAGGAAAATCCATTCTGGCAAATTGACAGCTCAAGCAAAAATGATAAACATATTAAATGGGACATCTGCAGCTTAAACACAGTTCCAGCCATGTTTAATGAGTTTCATTTGTGAAAGTGGCTGCAAAAAACAGGTTAGTGTAACATGAGTAAGTGAAACACAGGCTCCCATTAACAAGCTAGTAACAGATGTATTCAGTAGCAAATCAAGAGAAAGGAGCACATAACTTCTTATTGACTAGCATCAATCAGACAAAAAGGGCAAACAATTCCAGCAGTCGTCCTGCAAAATAAATATTAAGAACGTGTAACAGCAACAGCAAACAGTAACCGAATTTCCCAAGTGTAACATAAATCTCTTACTTTGTTTCAAAATAAGCAATGTGAACTGCACTGTACATAATTTTCTACGTCCTCAAAAAGGGAATCTTTTAAGCCAGGTTTATTTTTGCCATTATTTATTTCCAATGAAAACAAATATATAATAATATAATGCACTTAAATATCAGAAGAAAATGCACATTAAATCCTGTATTATAATACATCCTTAAATGCAATTTGCAATTCTTGCTCATAATTAAATTTAACCAATTAAGATCTTTGACCTGGTCATACCATTCAGCCTGTTAATAATCCAACTAGTGAATTTCTGCTTCCATTTATTTAATAATTTCTTCACTGACTAAAAGATTTTCCAGTTCAAGAGACCATTAACATGTCAGCGTGGAGGCAATTTCATCACGTTTTCTGTTTAGATCTGTGTATTTGGTATACTTAACATAACGGGACTGTGATGGAAATTCAGTTTGCAAACGAGAAAAGAATAACGGAAGAAGAAAGCAAGAGATCCCCTCCACATTGTCAGTGAGGGATTATTCTCGCTTCTGTTGAATCAAAATTCCATTTCTGTTCCGCCTTCACCAGGTTTGGACGCTCCCTCTGGCCCCTGACGCCTCCCAGTAATGCAATTAAGAGCCATAAGCTTTTTCCCAGGAATAAAAGGGGATGAAAGAGGGATTGTTCCCTGCTTCACTGAAGTTGGGAAAATCTGTGTGTGTTCTCATGTGTTTGTGTGAAGATAGATGGATAGAGGGGTGGAGTAATAACATGCGCCTTGCTCTCTCCATGCTCCCCTCTCTGCAAACCATTCCTCGCAAACAGACATGGAGAAAGGGTTTGAGTTGTTCTTTATCACACGCACACACTCATTTCTCTCTCGCTGCCACCTCTACTCCCATTGAAATCCTATTGTGTTACCATAGTGTCAGTGTGACTTTTGTAACAAAACTTCAACCATTCAATCTTTTCCCTTCCAGCCAATTTAAATCCACTGCAGCAGTTGCTAGTTTTCTAAATGAAAAACTGATTTAGACAAGTTTAGCATGTTGCAGTATTACTCCGTTTCAGATAGTTGTGACCTGTTTGCACACTATGCAGAGCATTCCATTGCAGCTTTTAAATGAATGATGCTTTGGTAATTAGAAGTGAATAGGGAGGGGGTAATGGAGCTTAATGAGTCTCATTCCCTCAGGTCAGGAAGGAGGGTTAGAGATAGCAAAGTGATATGCCAGGGTACCCAGCTTGTTTTAAGGCCATTTGGTTGCACGCCTCATCTGCAAGACTTAATGTACAGACAGACAGAAAATGTTTGGGTTTCTTTACATTTTAGCCACAGTGAAGCTTAATGACTTCACTACGGTTCACTTATGTAAGGTGTTTCCTGAAATGAGGCAATTCAACTCAACACCAGTGTATATTTGTCTGTGGTCATAATGCACTCTTTATATGTTGAAGGTGCTTATTTTTGCTGCTTGTGTGTAAAAAGCTTCACTGTATTTCAAGCTCATAAACCTGTACAAACTGCTGTAGTGTTACTACTGGGCTCAATGGCAGTAAATAGACAGTTTTTGTTACCTAACGTGTAGAATTCTCCCCCTCTCCATCATACCTACATATTCTGCCAATTTTACACTGTTCCAAATCTATATTTGTCATCGTGTACTAGTGTATTCTACTGAACGGAGAGGGGGAAAAAATAATAAAAGAAAACAAAGCCATTAAATGCAGTTAAGGGCTTGTTAAAAATGTGTTCAAATTACAGCCACACTCACTATGTTGAAGAGTTTTTATTACACATGCAATTGGATTTCCCTCCCTTCTGTTTTTTGTACGCTCTACCCTGGATTTGTCACTTCGCCAGCGTTGTTGGTTGTTTTGTGCGTTCAGCAATGGCGTGGGCAGGACCGAAGCAGTATTGCGGTGCGATTGAGAAGATAATTGGCTTTTTACTGAAGCAGTTTTATGCTGATGCAATTGAACCAGTGCGTGGCGTAAAGGTTAGGGCAATATTAGGCCCCATACAGATGAGAACAGGAGAATACACACTGAGGCAGATGCCAAAGCCGATCTCTTCTTTTAGTCTAACTGGAGGGAATGTGTGTGTGTGGCTCAGAGGATTGTGTACTCTGCTGAGAGAGTTCGTTTTTCTTTTAGGTGGAACAATCGAAAAAGCCAGTGGGGTGTTGAGTACAGACACAGATAAGCAACTTCAGTGTACCTTTTAAGCAATTGCATATGCAAATAGACACTGGAGCTAATGTTCACACATTTATGTATATATGCACACTGATGCTGACAAAGTAGTTGAATAATGCAATGGAAATTAATTTACAACAATTCTAATAATCAACAATTTAATAAAAGTGACCACTAAGCGATTAATGAAGCAGATTTGTCAAACTTTTCCAGCTTTTTTTCCCTTTTTCTCTGACTTTGAAATTGACAATAATCATAACTTGCAGCCCTGCTAGACATGAACACTATCATCACTATCACCCTTGCTTACTTCCACAACCCCCATCTTTCCTATTAACACACAGTTTTTGTGTGTAAATGTTCAATAATTCAAACCACTGCTTTCCCTCTTCTCTGCCTTTCAGCTCCTTTGTGTATGATGTATGTATGTTGCTATGCTCAGCTCTCTGCCAGTGAGCTGTGGTGCTTTGGCCAGTCTCTGAGTGCCTTTGGTTGTAGTGAGGGAAATCAGCTGTGGCAGAGCTGTAAATTATTCCTCTGGAGAGCTGGAGCCAACACTAGCCTCCCGTTTGCCATACCTTTATCAGGACCCAGTCGGCTCCTATGGGCCCCTTATCTGTCAGGTCTGAAGGGCCCCAACCAAGCAATATCAATGACCACAAAAAGAGGTTGTTTAGTGTGCAGGGAGAGAGAGTAGATGGACAGAATGCGTGAGAGAGAGAGACAAAGAGGAAGGAGGGGGAGGGAGGGGGAGGAGAGAGATCCTGTTGGGAACAGCACAAAGCTATTATGTGTTAAATAAAATTAGGATGAAGGAGTGTAGTGGTGAGAGGAAGTTGTTCTGTCTGATAAAATTGATTCATGTTTTTTTTCTGTATCTTGTTCTTTAAATCATGAACCTTACCTCAAGATGTTGTCAACCTATTTTGGCGTCATTTCATGACTGAGCTGAGTCAGGTTGGATCATGCTGTGGATGTACTGGATTTTAAATTAGGGCTTAATGTGGTATCATTGCAAAAGTGGATTTTATGTCATTTTAATAGTACAGAATGCATTTGTAACATTCGTTATGTGTGTCAGAATATAAGAAGTTCACTTGAACTGAAACAAATAGTTGTTGATTAGTGAATTTAAATCAATTAGATACCAACAATGTGATGATAAATTAATTTTAATTTTTTATAATTTTAAGTTTGTCATTTATCCAGCAAAAATGCTGAGTATTATCTGTTTACAGCTCCTACAAATGTAAATAAATGCTGCTTTTATCTGTAATTGCTACATTTTCTCTTTAATTTGCAGACCTAATGGGCTTTTCCAAGCAGTAGTGCTCTGAATCTTGTCGTCATCGGCTTTCACACCAGTTTCACTGATCCTTATGCTGCTGCTTACAAGAACTTTAGTGCCTGCTTTTCTTTGCTTTTTGGCGAAGCCCACTTTTTCATGACTTCAGTGCTTTGTTCCTACTGTCAAAATAGCTTCTTCTCATCTCATCTTTTGTTCCATCTGACATGTTCACATGCAACATTTCACACTTGTATTCTTTCTGTGAAAAACAGCTGTTTTGTTTGAGGCACACATCGGCTCCATATAAGAAAGAAGTCAAGAAACAAAATTTTATTTTACAAAAACATTACAAAAAGATCTTAACCACACTTTAACAAAATTAAGGAGCGGCTTTCTCTTTGTTTTGCTGTCTCTTAGTTTAAGATTATGCAGTATTGTAAATGTGATCTTTAAAGCTTTGTTTACATGGTAGACAGGACTCCTCGTCCCCCTCACCCTCACTCCTTCACCGCCTGAAAGAGGACTTCCTTGCATTCTGATCATGGGCCTGTCTGTTCATACACAATCTAAAGAATACTAATCAGCAAGGCCCCCCTCCATTTGCAGACTCTATTCAGTCAAGAATGGTAGAAAATAACAGGAGACATGATAAATGGTTTGCCACATTTTGCTCTTACTTATTATCTAGCGTTGGCCTAACTCTTCCATGGTGCTGGGCTAGAGATGATGTTTGTGTGTGATGCAGGATTGAACCCACTGCACCTTTTGTTGTATGGAAGAACCATTCCTCTTTGCAGTCCTAACTGAACTGCAGAGAGTTATATTAAAACAAAGGTGGTTTTATGAATATCATTACTTTGGACTAGACTAGTTTTATTTCAGTTTCAACCAGGCTTCAAAAAATGCCTTTACAAGGAACTGACTAACAATCGTTTTCTGTTAATTTATGTACTAGGGATATAAATTTGGTTTAAGGTTACTGACCTTTGTTTAACAGCTGTATAACAGACTACTCAAACTGTCGAAAAAGGGGGAGATATGCTAGAAAAAGGAAGTGGTTGATAAGCTATAAGCACAGAAAAAGAGGAAGAGAAAGATGCTAGAATCATAATCAAACCTCAACTTTGTTATCAATGCTTTTTTTTGAACAACATCAGCTCAAACATAATGGTTGATTAGAGGTAAATTAGACCACATAATGACCTCAGCCACTTTCCTATTAACTGCAGTGTTGTCTCATCACGTGCAAAACCCAAGTTGTTGCTATCTGCCTAATTTGCCTAATCTTCGAGGTTCTTGTGAAACAATGGAAACACAAACCAAATGCGGTTGATGACCTTTCACTTCTTGTAGCTCTGTTTTATTAAGAATGACCACATTTCTCTCCACACAGCCTTTTGCATCTTTCTATTTGTCCACTGTACTGTGCAGTTGTAAAACAATACCTCATTCTCATATGACTGGACAGACTAACTTTGCATGCTGATAGCAGACTGCTGATTGAAACTGAGAGGGTAAGTTTTGCCAATAGTCAGAAGAGAATATGATAACAAATAGAGAAGTGTGAATAGTCAGGTTTTCTTTCTTCTTCAAGCTATTGGCAAAATTTGAGTGCTAAACTAAGTCAAATTCCTACTTTATTCCATTTGCTTGCTCCATCTTCACTCACAGAAAGAATCCGTGTGTAAAGCCCAGATCAGCTTATCTGCTAACCAAGGCTTTGGGTGGTCAGATGGGTTCAACAAACCCCCTAGAGCCTGGCACAAGCTGTACAGAACACACACATAACTCGCACACAAACACACAGAGAGAATGAGAAAAACATCATTGCCATCCAGGGGTACTTTACAGAAAACCTAATGTGGTGTATTTGACCTGTGTGCTCACCCTACTTTTTTAAAAGCATTATGACTTTGCCAGAATATTGAAAGACAGCCTTGTGTAAGGTTAAAGCTCTGCTGTTATCAGGCTAAGCCAGAGAGTACAGGCCATCTTCCTTTCTCTGTAGCTGGCGGCACAAAGAGAGAGAGGAGAAGAAAAGAAGGGGCGATCATCCTGAAATAGGCAATTTTTTACACACAAATATATGCACCTAGGCACACGGCTACGTATTCTCTTTCAAAAACATAGACACAGACCCACTTTTCTGTTTTACCTGTAGGAGCCCCCAGGATGAGACCAATCAGGCCTAAATACCCCACCACCAGGGAGATCTTTGATGACTGTTGCCCAGCCTCATTTGAAGCTGAGCTCATTGCAAGCTTCCCTGTGGGATGCAGGATCAAAAAACAGCCAGTGGAAAAAAACCTGGGCCTGGATGGGTGTGTGTGAGTGTTCTGTGGATGCACATGCCCAGTATGTGTGCAAATGTGAAAGTGTGGTCAGCATGTAAGTCAATGTTAGTGCTCACCTTGCTGTTCGTCTAAGAACTGCCAGTTACGAACAGTGAAATAGGACAGAGGAGGGAGGTGTTACCAACAGTTCTAGCCAAGTAGCCAGCATTTACATTTTGTTTGCTGCAAGCTGAGTGTGAAACTTTGATGAAGAGCAATTTGCATCTCTGGATGGCTATGAAGAGGATGGCTTTGTTCGCTGCCACCGAAAAGCCGTGCCCGCACACTGCTGGCTCCAAAACACTGCCCACCCCACCACCAACCAGCACCCACCCTTTGCCCTTCACCCTCCGCCCTCCTGGCAGCACTTTTCTGCTGCTTTGGCCAGCAGCTATTCCACCATTGTGTTGTGTGGCCAAGTGCACCTGCTGGGCGCCCTTTCATCAAACCTCCTGGGGTTTTTCAAAGCGATCCAAGGGCAGCTCCCCAACCTCCCCACACACACCTAAAATCAGACAGATAGGTGGAGAAGCAGATGTAAAAAAGAAAGTGTGCGTTCACATGAAACAAAGGCAGTTTATGGAAACATGTTAATGCATAATTACTGAGAGGAGGGGGCAGTAGGTAAATGTCCCATGTACATACACTAGTGGATCCTGCATTGAAAATTTTGCACAATCTTTCAAAAGATTTCGACTGAAAGAAAGGTTCCCCACTGTCCCGTTTATTAAAACTGAACAAGCAATCCCCTGTGACGGTTCAAACGGGGAAATGGTTAATGAAGGGGGATGTCTGGGAGACAGTGGAAAAGTAGAGAAGACAGGGTGGTTAGGGTATTGTGTGTGTGTGTGTGTGTGTGTGTGTGTGTGTAATTTGTGTAATGCGTTGAGAGGCGAGTGTCTGGGTTGTATTTGTATTCCAGTGGCCCATGGTATCCGTGGATACACCCAGGTGACTGGGAAGCATGCAGTAGGAGGAAGTGGGAGAGCAGTAATTTCACAAACGTGCCCCTGATACCCACGATGATTAAAAAGAACCACACAGTGAGAGGTAACTTTAGGCCAGTCGTGCCCAAAACATGCTCATCTGTGGCGACATCCTTAATGACTTGTTTTGTGTAACTGTTGCACATAATACATTTAGTGATTAGGACAAAAGACAGAAAGATGTTTAATTTGCTACATCGCCTGAATTAAAATATTGTGTTTAAAACAGAAGAAGGAAAAAACTTCAAATTCTCTGTAGTGAATTTAAATGAATTATTCACAAGACAAGAACCTGAAAAGAATGAAGGTCTCTTTTTTTAACACCTGAGCTGTGTTGAATTAGCAGATGCCTAGCGATAGCAAATACATGATAATAATTTACTAGCACTTTGAACAATGATACTATATCTGTATGTGTTACTGAGCTATACCGCTCACTACTCTGTTACTTCAGTGGCTGCTGAGATGCCAACAATTGTAAACAGTAAAAACATGGAGCCAACTCTGTATTTTTTGGAAATGTGACAAACACCCACATCTCGTCATGGGGAACTATTTCAAGAGACGCCTGCTAAAGGCATAAAGACCTTCATTGTCATAGAAACAAACACAAACACATAATTATGCCATAATTAACAGTGGTGTTTTGGTTATGTTGAGGCACAAAACCTGCTTGGTCAATAGTTTAGTTTCATTAAAAAAAAAAAAAAAAGGTTTAGTAATAACAATATCCTTAATCCTTAATCCTCCGGGTTTCAGTGTCTTGTCCAGGGACAATTCCACATGTAGTCAGGATTGACCGGAATCAAACTGTTCACCCTCGGGTTCATAGACAACTGTTCTACCTACTGAGCTACTTGCCACCCCTAATTATTGACTCATTATGAGAACCTAATTCCAAAATGACTCAATTAGAGTGATATTGCACCCAGTTCTTACCAGTAAAAACTCGTTTCTTCATGGTTTGAGTCTGAATTATTCACTCCATGTCATACATGCGTTATATTTTCTCCTGTCCATTCAGACCCCTATTAGACTTTCCACTAGGATGTCACCAAACATAAACACATTTTTTAAATCTTTTGGGTAAGTACAGGAATTGATAATTTGAGCTTTTTGATCTATCAAAAGTTTTACAGATGTGTCCTATAATCACTGTCTGAGAGAAACAGTTTTTGGGACAATTTTAGTTGCAGCGCTATAGTTGACCCCTGTGACAAATCAAGAATGACTCTGTCTTTCATATTTAGGTGACTATTTACATTTAGTGGCCTTGAACAAATTTATTCTTCATATTGTTATAGTGTACAGGCCTTATACAGTGGGTGTGGAGTAGTGTATGATTTGGTAATCTTAAGATTTGAAAGTCAAATTCCAATATACTATGTTGAATTAACTTTAAAACAAGCCACTCGCACCATTCGAAGTTGAGATGTCATGAGATTATTTCAAACAGATGAGCTCATTTGGCCAGGTTACAAGAGTACGATGATTCATGAGCCACAACAAAGGCTGTGCAATGCTTCCTTTCACATCCCTTTCTTTCTTCCCTCCTAATGTTCCCAAATCAGGAAGCTTTGTGGGCCAATGAAAAGAGCTTAGTCATTGTGTAATTTCATTCCTGCACTCAATGATGATGGTACATGTAAGCCTTAAAGGGATTAGTAGAGAAAACATGATTACTTTGACAGTGTAAACCTGTTGGAGACACCAGTGGTGTAGCTCAAAAGAGGAAGCGTTTGTATCGGTGAGTCACACCACTGATCGAGCAAACTTTAGCCTCACTATGGAAAAGTCATGTGGTTACTCACACTTTGTCTGATTGCTGTTGCCTTGTATGTAATATGTAATCAGACTTTCTTTTTTTTTTTTTACATTTTCAAACGTATCTGAAAATTAACATTGAATAGCTGATTAAAATTAATTTCTGGTGATTGAGAAGCAGCAGAAGGGGATAAGAATGTGATATCCATACTGAACAGGACTGAAAGCTTAGTCTGCTTTCACAATTATTCTCAATCTTTGGTTGATATTTTTATTAGTGTATTTATCACTCTTATCTTCACTCTTTATTTTGAATATTGTTTTATATTGTAAAAAACTCAGCAGCAGCAGCTGGGTTGAAAGAGACCTCTAGCATTGCTGACCTTGTACTTAGCACCTCTAGAAACAAAGGAAAGGGATAATTAAAGCATTAATTATATAAAAAAAACAGTTATTATCTGTGAAGTCCATTTGGAACATTCACATCTTTAATCCAGCTTAAGAAGCACTGTGTAATGTTGTTTTTACTTTCCATTGAGTTATTATATTCATTATGGGTTGGGCAGAATTCAGCTCAACAAAAGGGGTGATCACGTTCTTTATTTGTTTATTTCTTTAAGCATGTGGTAAAAAAAATTCCTTATATTTTTGTGTCATTTTCATATTCAATAAGTCTATAGACGTATATTTCTGTCACTTTTGAATAACAGCCTCAAATTCAGATGTTTTTGTCACATTGAGGTTTCTCCCACTTGGGGTTCACTGTTCATTTTGATCTCAGGACATGATCCTTTCATCCAAAAAGTTCTTTTTTATTTATTTTTCTGATCAGTGATCACAAACAAAGCAGACAAAGGAAGGGACAACTGGCTGTTTTCCAAAGGGAAAAGGGGTGGGCATAAGGAAGAGAAGGAGGGAGCAAGGGACCGAGCGAGCATGCAATAGACGGAGGGGAAGGGTGGAGAAGAGAAGCAGATAAGGAACATAGACCGAATGAGCGTGGCAGGAAAGACAAAAGACGGGAAGCTGTGTACAGTGTTTTGTTTTGCTGAGAGCAGAGCAGAACACAGAAAAAGGTGGGATCAGTGTGGCAGAAAAAGTAATTGCATTCTGCCATTGCCTCTGATCTAAGCAATGCAAAGAAGCAGGTTGTTTTTTTTGTTTTTTTGTCTTGTCACCTTGGCCCTTCTCTTACCTTTTTCATACCAAAAACAAATAAGTTTGCACAGCTACGTTGTGTTAACTGTACAAGTAAACACACACAGATGCACACATGACCTAACTCCTGGTGACCTTTGCGGCTCCTAAGAGGCAGCCATTTGTGATTGAAATTAATTCTTTTTTCGCTTGTCAGCAGCGGGAGAAATTTGTCCCTCTCTTTTGTCTGTCTATTCCCAGGCTTTGTTGGAATCCCCACCGCACCCCTCTTCCTCTCCCTTCTCCCCAACCACTCCCTCCAGCGAGTGCTGATTTTTAATAATAAGCCCAGTAGTAATTTGTCATGTGGACCGACGAGCAGCGCGCCACACGTGTGCGGTTTGGGACTTGAATAGCAATGGTGGTAGTGCAGGGCATTGAAAGGGGAATTACGAGGCTCACAGCGAACGTCGATTCATACAGCCAGCGGGAACGTTGTTTTGCTAGTAAAAGGCTTTTTTCTTTCTTTTTGTTTTGGGGAGGGGGCTGCTGAAACCTCGCCCATTTCCGCTTGTCCATCATCAACTCACTAGAAGAGTAATTACAGAAGAGAGTTTGTGAATTTTTATTTCGCCACTTGAGTGTGGCTGCCACACACATGGCAATTTGGGTTTAGAACATGTGGTTATGTTATGTCAATTAAACTGACACCAAAGTTATTAAAAAATTTGCAGGTTTGTGTTAATAAAATGGATTTTACCATTTTAAGACTGAATTTTTTGAATGTGGCATGTCAGCATACATTCAATATTGACCTCTCTCCATGCTCTCTTTGCACAGCCTGGTCATATGTATATATACGTATGTACACACAAAGTCCACATTATTGTGTGTGTGTGTGTGTGTGTGTGTGTGCTAGCCACACTGACGAGGTTTCATGTACCACTGGATATTCCCTGCCCCCACATAGGTTCTATGGCCCCAGTAGGACATTTATGTTTTGTGTATGAGGGAGTGTGTGAGTGTGGGTGTGTGTGTGTGTGTGTGTACTGTAAATTTATGATTGCATAGTTTTATTTAACAGACACCTCTTAAACTCTTCAGCTGTACGCAGCCATTTCTCCGATGGCATGAGTCAAACATCATTGACAGCACCCTGGTGACTGCAGAGCCATATAGACTTGTGCTGAAGGACTGATAGCTGATATCATTAAAATGATGACCCCGTCT
Source organism: Sandelia bainsii (assembly GCA_032362345.1). NCBI lineage: Eukaryota > Metazoa > Chordata > Actinopteri > Anabantiformes > Anabantidae > Sandelia > Sandelia bainsii. Next base: position 20,395,013 of record JAUMHL010000021.1, on the reverse strand, counting down.
GGGATAGTGAGCGTCTGACAGTCTGATGAGATTGGAGTGTTGAGGTGGCACATGGGGGAAGGGATAAAGTGTGCGTCTGTGTGTTGCTTGTGTGCAAGTATGTCTGTGAGTAACAGGGCTGATATCAGTGTCTGAGTGTTTAATAAATCAATGCAGGTCAAGTCTGAGAGCCGGATGTCACCCTGATGGCCTGTTAAAGGTATTTGTAGTGTGTGTGTGTGTGTGTGTGTGCAGTAGATGGTGCAGAAGCAGCGAGGTTTCCCTGTGCATATGTCACTTCTAATGAGAAGTACTGAAGCAGAAGAATATGACCTCATAGTGTCCCGAGACATGTTAGAAAAAAATACCATTGCACCCACACCCATACAGTGTTAGTACACACCAATTAAAATGCCGTCACCCGCACACCTGATGTGCCTTTTTCCACCTCTTTGAGCTATTTTTAGTCAAACACCTTGGTCTTATTTGTACTGTTTATATTTTTTACACAATTCTTACAAAAACAAATCTTTAAAAATCAAACTGCATTCACACATTTGGGTAAATGCTTATTGTTATATTATTTTGCATCACTGTATTCCATTTCATACTAACAAATGCAACTTTATAGCACTGAATACGATTAAATACAACAAAATATTCATAATTTAGTCTGAGACATTTGTAGAAAAACAATGTATGTATTTATTTATTATATATTTTTAGGTGCTCATGTGAAGGACTGACCAGCTTAATGTGGTAAAAACAAAAACAAGCTAGGCCCTATTTGTTTCTCCCTCGCAATGTGCTCCCACAATGGCCCCTTTTGTGCTGCTACTTAATTAGCAGTCTCTGAAGCTAACACAGCGCGGTGTACAAAGCGACTGCTCTATGATCTCTCTGACGAGATATACACTCACCCTCACAACCCGCAGCAAATACTCTCATGTTTGTTTGTCTCAAAAGCTATAGCTAACAGCTTTCCAGGCACACAATGTACAAAAGGAAGGATGTTCGGAGATGACGACAGAAGAATAGAATGGAACTTAAGCTAGAGGGGAAGTGATAGGAAGATGATTATGTTGAAAGAAACAAACAATTTGAATGTATGTAATTTTAGGAGGAATTTCAGAAGCGTGTGTGTGTGTGATGACAGTGGATTTTAAGCCCATCTTTAAGCTCTGTCATAGCAGCTGTGAGAGTTTCATTACATAAAGGAGGAATAATAAAAGCGGCTAATACTTTTCATCTCATGACGAGCAATTTTTTCTCATTATGTCCGATTTGTTTCTGATTCTGTCTTTGATCATCGCTGTGTCTCTATACATTTATTTTTTTGCTTCTTCTTTACTGTTGTCGTGCCTGTTCTGCTTCACTTCCAAGCTGCTTTGTGGAGCTGTAATGCCCCACTTACGTAAGAGGCAACGAGGATCAAGGACTGGGATGTGACAAGATTTGGGAGGTCTTAGGCTTTGGCCTGTGACTGATGCAGACTCCATCTTCTGGGAGTTAAAATCCAGGGATCTGGGAACAATGGGAAGCCAAGGGGACAATGGTTTAACATTCCCAGAAGTATTTGTCTCTTCAGCCAACCAGATCTTTGGAGAAATAGGCTCATTGATGATTTTTACAACTGTCAATACATAAAGCCGCTCATTTAGGGAAACCCTGGAGTTTTCTTTTTCAGTCAAAGACACATTCATCTTTTGGTAACTTTTAGTTGATGCCAATATTTGATCTAAAAAGCACTTGCTGTAAATTTTGACCTTTGCATCAGTGACATCTGTAAATAATAAGGTTGGGTCGAGGATAGTGACGCACATTAGACTCTTTGGACGGTAGCAGAAGAAGGAAACGTCCACCAGGGCAAACATGAGTCATGCCATTGTCAGCGTCATTTTAGAGTAGCAATATTTGGTCAAGGTGACTGCAAACATCTCCAAGGGCATGACTTTAACAAAGATAGCTGGTTGAAGGAGCATCAGGGTGTTTAGTGTGTGTGACTGTTTGTGTTTGCTGTGCTTATTCTTTCTGTGTGTGCATTTAGGTAATGTTTTGACATCAAGTTAACATTTAATAATAAAATAATTCAAAATTTATATCACTATTCTGCACCACAGCCTCCCTCGCCGGGCACCTCTCAAAGGTAATCCCTATTAAAGCAAAGTGAAAATTTAGAGGACAGAGAAAGTGGTGCAGTCTGTTTTCTCAAAATGAGTAAACAGATTCAGACTTAAGCAGAGGTATAAACAGATACATGAGCAGACACACACGCACAAGCTGGATTACACTTTTTTCCAAGTATTAGTATATGAGTAGGAGCTGACAACTGCATCTTCCACACAGCATTTTAGTTGCCTTGATATTACAGTATTTTTTCCCGTTTTCCTTTTAAAATCCTCTGGATATGACTGTTGTGAGGTGTGTTTGCTACCTTTGCAACGCTGTGCTTTGTTGTAGCATTTGTCATATTAAAGGAAGCAATTTATTTCTCTAAAGCATGGATGCACCTGCGTGCCGAAGATCTTTTCGAGTTGTAGAATTTCGCATTTGAAAGATGTTACTGGTCCCACAGAGAAATGGTGTTGTTACAGCAGTCAGGCATGCACAAAAAAATGAAGAATTTAGATCTACAGGGAGAAATACGATTTTAAAATTGTACATGCAATCAATTAAATGTATTATAGTCATATGCAGGCTTTATATTGTACATAAAAAAATCTAAACAACACAGTGTTAACAAAGTGGCTTTGTGTCATACAAGATATACAGTATATACATATATGTCTAAATCTGCCACACTGAGCGTCAGGTGAATCTTCCTGTCACACATGATGCACTTGTTCCCCAGGTCTCTTTGGTCAGGCTCCTATTTACCTTTGATGCATCACATTAATGATTCACTTTTGTTCCTGTCCGAAAAATCTGGAGTCTGCATCTTGCCCTATACGTTGACAGGGGACATTACAAAATGCTAACAAGCTTCTTTGAACTGATAGGTGGTATTTGATGTGCTCTGAGGAGCATAATAAGCTGTAAGTGTATTTGATCTGCCCAGCTGCCTGGATTGCCGGTCAATGAGTTCCCTTCACATCTCCAGCCTTTGTAGTGTGAGTACGATGCACACACACACCTGCAAGCATGCATGCTTTTAAATGCAGGTGCAAATGAACTTCCTAAATTAAGCTATGTAATCTAAACTCAGACTTCCCTGCTAAAATGTGTAATCATTCACGTCTGATGGTCGTCAATGGAAGGCTGATTCTAGCAGCAAATTAATTTGCCTTTCAGGACTTTGGTAAACTTTGTGTTTGGCATTTAATTTACCATTTGAGTTGCCCTTTTATTTTCAGTCACTGGGTGGGTGGAGCATGTGTTGATTATGTCTTTGTTTCTCCTCTGTGTGGGTGGGCTAGTGCCTGGCGTTTCTGGTATTAAAGTTACTTGAAACCAAAAGTCAGAAAGTTCTTACAAGAAATCATAATGCTACATTAGTACTACTGTTAGTGTTGTATCCATGTCTTTTCTCCACAATATATCTCTGTCTCCACCTGATTATTAAGCATTTAATGTCCTTTTAAGTCCAATATAATACTTGTCTACTGTAAGCCATCCCTCTCTCTGTTCCTCGCTCACACACACAAACACACATACTGTTCAGGGAATAGTCTCCGCTCCATCACGGTTCAGCCTCTTCACTGATGTACAGCCTCTTTGCCTCTACTGACATGCTCCGTTCTTTAGCCGATCTCAATAGCATAGAGGACCATCTATTTTCTTTCGCCCACTCACAACAAGCTGAGAGAATTTGAGGATATGAGCTCAAAAAGTAGAGCCAGCTCACTTCTTTATCCCTGTAGGAGAAATATTTGAGTCAAATGCCTTTTATTTTATCAAAGACATGTATGCCCAAATTAAACATTTGTCTATCAGTTCACTCCAGTGCTTAGCTTGAATGCAGCAAGGTGAAAATTCACTTTGCATTGTATTTGAATTCATCCTTGGACCACTAAAAGGAAAATGAATCAGAGATCCTAAAAATATCCTTGGAAAAAAATGTGTTTTATATCTGATTCTTAAAAAAACATCAAATTGTGCTCGATCCTTTAATAGATTAAAAGCTGTCACTGTCTCTGGCAGAAGGATGGTAAATAATGACTCTACAGCAGACCACAGTTATTGGAGGAAATCAACTTTTCAGGGATTGCAACAGTTCCCTATTAGAGGCATCACACTATTCCCTTAGCTATTATTGTGCTGTTGGATGTTTCCTTTCTATCTCCCTTTCTGTCTGTGTGTGTATATATGTTTTTGTAATGAAGCTTGTAACTTGAAGGGGCTGACCTTCACCTGTCCTCAGGTCAAACAATAGCGTCCAAAATCATGTCATCAGTAGGATGTGGTGATGAATCCTAAGAGGTTTCCAGCGACTGTGTTTGTGTGCATTGTGCGGGTACATCAGTAGATCAACTTAGTCACTCATTGATCATGTGAGTCTCTAGAGAATGCCATTACCTGAATATCATTGTTGTGAAAATGAACACAGTATGTCTATAGAAAACGTGGACAGCAGCACATTTAATCCTAAACATGTCTTGTGGCACCACCTGCTAGATGATCACTGCCATGCATCAATACTGTTTCCATTATTTTAATGGCTTGGTCCTGCTTTACTTTATAGAAGTATATTTAAATAGAACTATACTATAAGACTGATCATCACGGCTTTATGGTTTTAGTTGCTTGCAGCTTTACATGATTTTTGGCTAAATCAGGCATATTCACGTCACTAATCATGTAAATACGTGCACATTACCTTTGATAAATAAATGAATAAAGTAAATCAGTCCAGTTTGTTACCAAAATAAAACCCAAGAAATATCAATCTTTTGCAAAAGTGATGCTAAATGTACAGCTCTGTGAAACATAAACCTAAAAAAACCCTTAGAAAACCCCTATAAATGCAGGTGAAGTGGAATGATGCATAAGATATGAAACTCTGACGGTGCACTTTAAAGTGTACAAAATTAGTGATGACTAGAGAATGTGGATACAATTTGCTTGTGAGCAAGTGCAACCTTCTCTGGTCTTTCTGCTATTTCACATAAATATTAATCACTGTTTCCCAGGGGATAGAGGGCTAAAATAACATAATGTTCTGCTTCAGCTCTTGGATGAGGGGTGGTATAGGTAAAGGTGTGTGTGACTGTGCACAATATGTGTGTATGGTTCGCTTGTGTTTGTCTCCACATTGACTCTCGCACCTCATATGGCAGGTTTAAGCTGTTCCATATGGATGACACTCATATGACAGGTCTTGGTGCATCAGAATGTAAATGTAAGCAGCTGTTTGTGTGTGCATCAGCAACTCTAGAGCAGTATGGGAAAATATTTTTTTGTGTATGCAGATTTTCCCTCATAAGAATTCTAATGTCCGAATATTACAGTGTATGATCTTATGTCCATCCACTATTTTGAGAAGATATGTTATCATGGAAATGTGGGAATTCAGAAGTATTGTTCTTCTCTTCATCTGTTTTGTGTTCTGCTTTTTTCATTCATGGTGTCACTTCTTATGTTTGTTTTAGCTAAAAGTAAGTTTTATTTGAACACTTATCACAGTATTTCATTGCATGGAAGCTTTATTCCCAAAACACAGTGCTGTATATATATATATATTTACACACACACATCTGAGAGATTTTTTTTTTTTTTGCATGAAACTAATCACTGTTCATTCAGTATTCAGACCATCGCTGCACTGCACTGACTGCACTCTCATGAATATAATTTTCAGTTTTGAAGATGGATGATAATAGCATTCCATGATGTGCTTTATTAAAATGCTAACATTTTTACTGCTAGTGGGGATGGCATTTTTAAAGTATCCATACTTAACATATGAGTTCTTCTTCCTACAAATGGTTATATCTGTCCACTTATCATCGTATTTTCTGCTAAACCTGGCCTGCGGTTGTTCTTGATGAAGTAACAAATGGTTGTGTCATTGTTTTATTTTTTTATTTCTCTCCATTGCTACTCTTGAATAAATGTGCGTAACATTTTCTATCTAAGGTTAATTAAAAGCATAATTTATTTCCTCGAGGAGGAAAAGCTACACAGTGTTTTTGACCCCCAGAATAAGAAGGGACCATGGTGAATTGTATTATTTTCCTTTTTGTCCTTAAAATAAGAGGAAGTGCAAGTAAAGGAAAGGGTTTTAGGAAATTGATAGGCTTAGTTTGCTGGCATTTTAATTAATCCTTTTGTGTGTGATATGTTACAAGCCCGTATGTCACTGGCACCAATACACATCCCCACCTGAAGTCAACAAGCTGCTTTTGGAGAGGATTACGATGACCTATGATAGGAGATATGAAATGAAGGTGAAGGAAAATCCTTATTTGTGGATGTTTGACATCAGCTTTATTTGGATCTATGGAGGTATTTCAGTTTTCCTGCCCATTGCATACAGTGTGTGTGGCTACAGCCAGCACTGTTATCAGGCTGTAGACAGAGATGGAGCAAAGATGGAAAAAAACATGGAGGGTCAACAAAAAAAAAAGATGGGGTTTATGTTAACATGCTGGTAGGAAGGAGACGGATTTATTCAGTCTTTGTGAAGACTGATGCCATTACACTAGACCCCCACCTCAACAGTCTTGACTCTTTCAGTTCTGTTCTCCTATTCCCTGTTCTCTCCCATTTTTCTATTTACCTTTGTCTCTCTACTCTTTAATCCCTAGGGACATACTTTTCATTTATTCTAGATCTACACCTTCTTCAATTCCATCTCTCCCATTTCTTTAAGACTCCTTTTTTCTCTCTGGTTTAAATCAATACTCTGCTGTAGAGTGGGTGAATGTGTGGTTGTCTTTATCTTTTCTTCAATCTGCCATACATTATCATCCATATAAATAAATTTTGCCATATATATATAGAAGGCTTTGGTCCCCACTGCTGAGATGCTGTCAGTTCCTCTAGTATGTACTTCATTATTATGGAAGTACTTCTGCCATCAATCACTGCAGTGCCTTTCACCACACACCACAGGACATTCAAGGCTACACACAAACAGACATAATCAACAAGCTAATAAGTGGCTAGCATTTCCCTTATTAAGTTGGGTGCAAATTTGTCTGCCAGGGTTGGGCCAATTTGTTGAGGTGTTTACTAGTTTTAATCTTTGCATTAATATAGTTCTGCAGAACAAAAACACAGCAAAAGCAAAAGGTGGCAGTAATCCTGGGTTTAATTTTGTATTGCATTTGTATTTGTTTTGTTGTAAACACACACATATGCTCTTTATTATTAGGCACAAAGTCTTGTCTTGAGTCACATTAGAATATTAGTATCATTCTGGTATCTAAATCCATGAGACCTGGCTTAGTCGTTGGTTCTGGCCAAGAAAGCAATATTTCTGGACATACAGTAAACCCCCCAGTGAACCATACTTCAGATCATGCATGAATTTAGTAAACAAGATATGATGTGGTAATGAGCCAAGTGCTGGTAGCAAGAAATTAAACAAGCACATTTCCAAAAACAGACTGTTCCTTCGAGTGTTAATTGCACGTTTTATGTTCTCCAAAATCTCTTGAAATAAATTAGTTGACAAACTATTTCAGACAGTCAGACTGTTATCAGTGTTCACATAAACTGATAAAGACTGATAAAGACTTTATCAGTTAATTTCTTTCTTGTTTTCATTATTATTTCTTATACAATCTATTTCTACAAAACACTAGTAGCTGTGTGCTGCAAGCAATCAGAGGCTACATGATTAATTAACTGTACATGTACTGTCATTGTCCAGTGCTTTAGCCTAGTTAACCTCTGCTAACCTGCATTTTCAGCTGGTTTTAACTAAGGGTTGATGAGATGGTTTAACGGCAGGCTCACATGAAGGAACATGGAACAGAAACAGTCATAGTTACTCTCTTCTCATGAGAAGAAAACTTCCCAGACACAAACACCTTTATTACAACATGTGGTTGTTCACTCACACTCACACACACTTTCTTGCCATTTGTCAGCCAACTTTGCTGTATATTTCATCATGGTGAGGCCAAGCAAGTGCTTTTTCTTGTTCAGAGCCTCTCACTGTCAAGCAGAGAGATTTTTTGCCTCTCCCCCGTCACAGATTTAAGTGCTTCAATTTTCCCCTTGCTTAGAGAAACTGACTGCACAAAAACCTTTCGAGTCCATAGGCCTAGACAAGCCCAGAGTTCTGCAAAGGCTGGGCTGGACTCCGAAGGTGGATCATGGGATAGTTAAAATGGTGCAAAACCAGAGCAGGTTGAGGCAGACAACTTGAACAATGGTGCACTATGCTCACAAAAAAGGGAATCTACTTAAACTAACAATGCTCATTCATTCTTCCATAAAGCCTTTGGAGCAAAAACCTCTGATTTCAAGTAGTAACTATATAATATTTAAATTATAAATCACCATGTAGATAAATATATTCCAACATGTAGAAACAGCAGTATGGATTTGCCAGCAGACCGGAAGCGTTTGCATCCATGCTAGCTCTTTGTGAATTGCAAATCTTATTGCATACACCCCGATGCACACAAGTCAATCTTGAAGCACAGACAGCAACAAAGCTGGGGTAATCAAGTTGCACTTGAACACACTACCAATACTCTATCTTGCAGCCAGCTGCATCAAAACACCTTAAATTAAAATTGGACTGGAAAATTGGTTTGAGGTCGGTGCTTTGGAATTAGTCTTGACTTGAGTTAAATTTTAATTGTCTGGCCTTGTTGCCTGTGTTGAGTGAATTATGAAACTTACTTACTGTTGCATGTTTTTTACACTGCACTTCCTAGAGAATAGTTGGCAGTTTGTGCAGTTAGTAGTTTTTTTTCTTTTCAACTATCACTCCCTCTGCTCTAAGGATTTTTCCAGTTAAAAACCTTTGTAATAAGTTTAACTCTGAACCATGATTGCATTAAATTAATGACCGACAGGAAGGAGGAGCAGACAGATTATTACTTCAACTTTATTTATGTTGGTTGTTTCATTTGTCTCAACAGCAAAGAAGACATGTGCAACCACAGACTTTGCCTGTAAGAATGGACAGTGTGTACCCGCTAGGTGGCGCTGTGATGGAGAACCGGAGTGTGCAGATGGTTCAGACGAGGCTGATACAATATGCAGTAAGTAAATGTCCAGACACACACAGGCAAACACAATCACATATAGACAAAATGTGCAACAAATGCAAACATACAGAGACAGAGGGAAGGCCATGACAGTCAGGTAGGTAAACACATTAGAGTTTTCTTAAATATGTTAAAAGCTGCATGTTTTTTTTCTTGATTGAAATGAAACTCTACAAAAAAACTATTTTTTTTACAGTCCTATACTTTGTGTTAAAATTAGTTGACACATGCATTTAACGTCCTTCGCCACAAAGCGCTCCCAAGGTGGCTTGTTCTCTGTGTGTCACATTTTGCTGAGCTCCAGCCACTGTGCCAACTTTCTCTTTTGTGCACATTGCCTCAGAAAATGGCTTTCAGTTTTTGTTTTTTGTTGGCTGCGCCATCAGAGCCAGGAATCCCATACACGGTTTGAACAAGGCCACAGAGGGCAGTACAATGGAAAAGATGTGTACTTCTTTTACACTGTTTTAAACCAGCATGCTTTGGAAAGCGAGAATAAAAAAAAACAATTAGTCAACCCTGAATCAGTATTGTTTTGTTTTTATTAGCTGCATTGCTAATGCCCACTTTATAGAAGGTTGCTGCATGTACTGAAAATAAATGTGAAAAAGCAGTTCCTGTGGAGGACTGTGCAGCAAGTGTAACAAAAACTAAAAGAAAAAGTTTTATAGTGCAATAATTCACAATTGGTAGAATTTAATATACAATCACTTTCTGGCTGCTTAATCATATACTGTAAATTTATTAACTTAAGTCTTAATCTGAATAATCCATTTGAACTCTCAAAAACATCAGCTTAAATGACTTACGCCAACAGTGTGTTCTCAGTGTAAACTAGTGTAATTGTGAAAAATTCCCTATACAAACCTTACATATTACATTCATATTTGGCGTGCGGTGATGACATTATGAAAAATGTAACTGTGCCAGCTGTGCTATTTAATTGGCAGCAAATCAAGGTCAACCTGCATTTTATTTGTTAGGAATCAAAAATTGAGGTTTGGTGGACAGTTTATATTCAGTGTGTGTGTGTGTGTGTCTGTTGGAGAATCAGAAATGAAATGGGCACAAAGGAGAAAGAGAGTGAATAAACTTTGTGTGTGTTTTAAGGACTAACATTAGAAGTGTAAATGGCTTTGAGAGATAAGAAGTTTTTAATCTCACTGTTTGGATTGGAAAGTGGAAAAACTGTCTTTTAGGAACAAATAGTAAAGGTTAAATGAATACTCTGACACAAGGCTTTTCAGCAGATACCAAATAGCTTTCCAACTTTTTGAATTTTTATTTTTATTTATTTTAGTATTTTTAAGACCGTCAGGTTGAATATGAGAGAGTTTAAAGGATATACTCACCTTGAGTATATCCTTTAGTCTTTGAGTCTTCATGGTTTGAAAAAGTTATGTCAGTGAGGACTGAGGAAAGACGTAGGACTATAAAGTATACAGTATAGTCCACAGACATGGCTTAAATAAGTACGTTTGAGAGACGAGCACAGAAGAGGGTTTTGCTGTGTTTTGTAAAAGATTATGATTTTGGGAGATATTATATCTCAAATATTATTAATACAAGTAACATAATATTTAACAATCTAGCAGCCTGCAGTTATTTTGTCATTTTCTCTAACTAGTTACATTTTGTCATTACATTTTTAAGCTGCAACTAATGTTCAAAGACTGAACTTTTGTGAAGGCAATGCTCACACCAACAATGGGACTGTGTCACAAAACAATCTGCTCATTCAGGCTGCTGTGGCACAGACTTGCTGCCACTGGGGGAAAAAAGGTAACTCAATTTGATACAATGGGCTGAAATGTACACTAGCATTCTGCAGGTACTAAAATGTACCAAGCTTGCCTCAAAACTACACAGCATTCTCAAATTTGATGAGCATTCGAACTTGGTTAATTCATCTTCTAACTCATACCTGTCCAACGCTAAAGAGGAACGTGGATGTGTTTTTGAGAGAGTGCTGTAATTGGCTTGAACTATAATTGGTGCTGTATATCAGTTACAGTTCTGTAACGTAATTGGTTGGAGAAGGTTGAAATTCTTCTCATTAGGAATCATGGATTTTATGGTGGTTTGCAGAAGGCAAGTTGTTTTTCAACTTGAAACTGGTCAGTGACTAGAAGGAGAACTGTAGGATACAGACATACCATGACATTCATTTTAGTATAAATCCCATATTAATCTCACACATAACCAGTGTTTCCTCCAAAGATAAGTCACAGGACAGAGCAGAACTACTAGAGGTCAGCCATTTCACTTCTCTTATCACAGAACTTACTTCCATACAAACGTCCATACAAGTGTAACTACAGGCCATCTCCTATTTGCTATTTTTATTAAGACGATTTTCAAAGAGGTGATCAAAGGGCCCTTTGAAGATTCTCAAAGTAATAAGTCTGATTGGAATAGACCGAGGACCTGTGTGTGTGCATGTGTATGCACGTGACTTTAAATGGTCTGAATGTGTGCACTTACTTAAAGGTAGACCTCTGTATTTGGTATTCATCACAAGGTGAATCTGTAAGTCATTTCGTCAGATTAGTGAACTCATTATGTCTAATCAAGGTCAGGCACTGTTAGAACTTCTCTAACTTTCTCAGCCACATTGATCCTCACAGCTGTGTGTGCATGTGTGTCTACATATGTGTGCATGCAGCAGAATGTGTGGGTGCAAATGCACGTGTATGTTTTAATCACAACAAAAATCACTGGAGCAACATGGGCAAAACCTTCTGCTGTTGTATGTACAGTTGTAAAATGTGATGATCATTTACCATGATCACATAAATGTCCTCAAAATGCCATTGTTTGTAGATTCTTCTAAAGGATATTCCTTCACTGACTGTTTTGATCATGTGAATGGGATAGGATTTACAGTTACCTTCATTTATAGTATCATATCATCCAAACTTATCTATCACCACCACCTCATCTCTCTTCATTTAATTTGATCCCTTTTACCCTCAAATTTCTTGCAGTTAATACCACAGTGGGCTCTATAATATTTCCAGTGTCTGTCCCTTGATATGTTAGAAGATCCTCAGAACCTTTCTCTATCATCTTGTATCTCATCCTTCCTCTGTCCTGAAGTCTATTCTCTTCTGTATGTCCTACACTTTCTGATCTGAGTTTAGTTTAAGTCATGCCTTTGATTGCATTGATTTCCTTGGGAGGTAATCAATGGGCGGATCCCCGAGACCTCTGGTTGACTGCTGATTAACTATGGACCTCCAATGATGCCTGTGAAGCCACACACACACACACACACACACACACACACACACAGCAGTTGTCTGTAATTACACATCTGAAAATGAATCTGGGCCTTGAGGGGATTGTGGAGAAAATGCTCAATCAGATGAGCGGTGGTTGATGCATGAACGTGTGCATCTGCACTCTGTGTTCTGCAAGCAAGATCCTTCAGTTTGACCATCAGTGCTGATTAGACTCTAAAGCATTATTCAAACTCCATCTTTATGTGTGCACACACTTTCAGCTCTACCATCGCATATCTACACTCTCGAGATTAAAGTGTGCCCTTGTTGCCACCCAAACGTCTCCCTACAGATAAAGATTATTGAGATGAAACATATTGGGCCAACATGTAACACTCTTTACAGTCCCACAAGTGATGCTTTAAGACTTTGCACATAGAAAGAAAACTAATCAAATGTGCTTAAGATATGTATTGTTTGGAGGATATTATTTTGTATTCATACTGTAACAGTATTTGACTTTTATCACTAACGAATCATTACAAGTCTATTCAGGCATGTTTCATACTCGGAGCAGTGTAGATAAAGGCTGTACTGAAAAGCCCCTTAACGCATCGTGAAAGATCATGGGAGGGAAAGAGACTAAAACAAATGAGAATGATTCGTTTTGAAGTCAAATAATTTCAAGTCACACATCACCGAAGCGTAGTGAGATAAAGTCAAACTAACAGTTACTATTCTGTTTGGCTCTGCTATTATGATATAATTGCAGCAAAGTTTGTGTTTGGTTCTTTTATATGAGGTATTTATTTCATTGAAGTTAGATTTGAACTGTAGCATTCAACAAGCTAACTGTTTTCTATCAGTGCAGGGCCTTGATCTCACATTTACATTATAAAGTTTATTGTAATAGTATAAGACAGAGTCAAATGTGTGATTAAATATGAATAAAACATTTCACCTTGGTAAATACTGACATGTTTAGGACTTTTCACTAATCTTTTTTGCCAACTTACTCAACACTCCAGGGCATTAAAACTGTCATGATTTCAACCTTTGCTGCTTCTTTTTATTCCATCTGATGAAACTCATTTATCTACACAAACTGTCAAGAGAGAGCCTCTAATCACAGCATGACTTCTCTCCCACTCTTAGTAGCCATGATTTATGGAGCTCATATTGAGTCACAACTGACTTCTTCAATTTAATTTTTTATGTGGTAACTGTAGCATCACTGAGGAAAACACTTCACCAAAGAAACTGGTGAAGTGGAATTGGACAGTGAGACTGCTACTTGCATTGCTACAGCTTAGTCAAAAATCTCAATTCTCATTCACCGAGTGTCTTAAATGTTTATACATATACACTGTAGGGAAGAGGGGAACATTGGCGTTGTTTTTTAGTCATGATTGCAACATTGTGGGATATGACTGATGTCAAAAGCCCTTTTTACACAACCCATTCGAGGCGGGTTTACTTCATCAATATGGCACCTCACTGTTATGTATAAAAGGTACCAAACCAGTGTGGGGGGCTCTGTGCTGACCCTCTAAGCCACCATGAGAGGTAGTTTCATAGGTGGGGTGGTTTCACGCCGGTGTCTGTGTGAAAGACACAAGGCAGTGTCAGGTGTCGCGGGGAAGGGGCGTGAAATTTTTGCTGACTTTTTATTGTGAGACGAGATACTGTGTTTGTTTCTTCTATGGAGACTTTCTCACGTACACAGGAAGAGAAACAGCATTTACTACGTGATTCAAACTCCACTTCAGTTGTCATACATTGTGTTGAGTATGTTAATGATTACGCTTACATATGGCTTTGTTTGCACAATGTGTTTAGGAGATCAGACATAACGCTACGCTGGAGAACTGGCTCTAGACTCGCAAAGGAATGCTACTATGAATATGCTGCAAATGGTTGGAGGAACAGACATTTTTTATTTAAATTTGAAATAGTAAAAGAATCACTAATTTGGTCAAAAATAAATCTGTGGTTTAATTATCCAGCACAGGACCAATGTATTAGTTATATTACATTACGCTACTGCAAAGCCAGCTGTCCTTTAGTGACAGCTGGCTTTAGTCTCTGTCTCTCTTTGTTTCTGCTGTCATCAGTGTACTCAGGAAGGTTTTCGGGTGAAATTTCAGGATGAACCTAAAATGCACTATAACCTTTACAGGTTAACTTAATGTGACCTTCCCTAAACT
>JAUMHL010000021.1:20324386-20368034 GCA_032362345.1 Sandelia bainsii | reverse complement strand
CAAGGATCACTGTTGCTGTGGTGTAGATCAGCTGATTGGTGTCAGTGATGGTTGTAGTAGGGATTGTCCGTAGTGCTTGTCCGTAGTAGTTGTGATAGCAGTTGTTTCTTGCAAATGTTGGAACATTGAGCTACTAGTTGTTTTCCTGTTAGTCTTGATGTTGGGTATCAAAGAATCCATAGGTCCCACATCCGCTTCATGTAACCTCTTTCACTGGGGTTACTTGTATATTAGCATTCCAACAGTCCCTTGTTCTCATCTCTTGTCCATGAATGTCTTGTTCTTGTTCTAGTAGCCATAAATAAATATAAGTGCCAAATGCCTTAAATAATATTAAGGTAAAATATTTAAAGGAGACAGGAACAAGGGAGGTTGGAAAGGAAAGGTAATAATTTGAAAATGAAAAATGTAATGTTGGTGGTGAGAAGCAGGTCAAGCAACAATTCACATGTGATAATGATGAAATCTGGTATTAAGCTCTTTTTTCAGTAATGTGTTTTGACTTTTTTCAGACCCTGAGGTGATTATTAATTCCAAATTCAGATCTAAAAGAATATATTAAACATGTCAAAACTGGGTATATGTGGTTTTTACCCAGTATCAGATATGCAAAGCAAGCACAGGTGTTTGCACACCTTTTTTATTTTGGCACCTGGGTTGTCACATATTCTAAGATTCTGTTGTGATCTGGTCCAAATGCAGTCAGGAGTATTATTAACTAAATGTCATATCTGCCAAAAAAGTAAAATGTTTCATCTCTGCATTTATTTATATATATGTTCTATGTTATGTGTCTAGAGATGTCAAACATGATCCATTTTCCTTCCCACAGCCTTGTTCTCATTCGTTGTTGTTGCTCAATGAGCTGGAAAGGGTACAAAGCAGGTCACGCTGCAAACTTGGAGTTTTAACAATGGTGTTTACAGAGAGAAAAAAACAGTTCTCTACTTTCCAAGATGCTTACTGTAACTTGCAAGTGTATCTTTTAAGGTGTGTCCCAAACACCTGTTATTCCTTTGTTTACACAGATGAACGGATATTCAAGAACATACTCACACCAAAACATACATGGTCTTAAATGTTCAGTATTATGTTTGTGGATTAACGTACAAGTGCATTATGAAGAGTGTGCAAAGGCATACGGTACACCTGCAGTGCACAAAGGAATTGTAATTAGGGATAATTTGACTAACATAAATTGTGTCTGGGTGTTAGGGGTTAATTATTCATTGTTGTAGCCATATTAGCTCCTATTATAGCCTTTCAAATCTGTGCTTTCTCCACTATGCACACATGAAAATAGAGCCATTAGTATAGTATTAATAAGTGGCAGCTCGTCAATAGAGGGCTGGGGCGCCGCCCCACCTGTCTCACATGAACAAGAAGAAGATAGGAATCACATAAAATAATTTTAGAAAAACATTCAAATTTTAAATAAACGATCTATATATTATACAGACAGTGAGTACTGTGTATAATCTGCATTCAAGTGTAGTTTAAAAATGTTGTCTCAATCGTTTACCACGACTGAACGGTCGTGTGACGTATTTCCTATTCCTTTGGGGCGCAAAAATCTTTACCATAGACCTACGCTATATTTGGTGCATGCTCACTGGAACCCCCTCGAATACAAAGTATAGGAGAACCTTGGGGCGCAAAATTTTGCTCCCACAAGACCGACGTCTCAACTCCACACCCGGAAATTCAAACGGAAATTCACCGCGGCGCTTGTGTTTTGTTTACAGTCAGTCGGAGGAGCAGTTTTTTTGTCATGGGTAATACAAAATCAGTTGCTAAAAACTGAACCGTTCCACAGAAGAACCTCACAGGAAAAGATTCGGCTTAAAGATTCTGGACCCGAGCAGCCGGACATTCAAATCAAACAACAAACAGAGGGAGAAATTACACTCGGTCTTTCTCCAGAAACTTGTATGAGAAGAAGTCCTGGCTAACTGTCTGTCCTGAGACCGGAGCTTTGTTTTGTTTCACCTGCCTCCTCTGTCAGCTGCCAGGAACACAACGAGCCTGGATTCAGACAGGTATTACGGATTTAATACATTTTCCTGAAAAAGTGAGAAAGCATTAACAGGCTAGGAGCTACATGAAAATGCTGTGTGTCTTACAATGTTCGGCAATGTGAATATCACTACGCAGCTTAATGAAGGCTACATGATAGGACATAATGAGATGACCTAATGAGGAGGGTGACAAAAACCGACCCATTTTGTCTAAGATAATAGACTGTATTAAATTCTGTGGTGTGTTTGAGCTCGTGTTGCGTGACCATGATGAAAGTGAACACTCAGAAAATGGCATTTTCTGGGGGCTGGTGGACTTTGTTGGATCCCTGGATGCAGCAGTACCTGCAGACTGTTACTGTGTTTAAGGGGACATGTAAGACAGTGCAGAGTGAGCTCATTGATTGGATGTTCTCAGTTGAAGGAGAGACGGGCGAAATTTACTTATAAATAGTAAATGACTGAAAACACAGACTGTGTATTAAATATTATTAATTATACATTATACATTAATGTAATCTTATAAAGTAGTGTGATGCATGATAATGGTGCTTTGGCTTATGCAAGTGGTGATATGTGGTTAGAGAGCGACTTAAAACTGACTTGCAAAAGTGCGCCCCCCCCAAAAAATAATTTCACCAGCTGCCACTGATATTAATATACACATTCTCATTCACATACATAGTGATTTTACAGAGATACGGAGTATCATCTTTCTGCTGTCAGAATAAGATGTGACTGTTTAAGGAAATAAACAAATAGGCTTCTAATAGATTTCCATCATTCAATGCAGCATACTTTCCAAATAATCAGTACATTGTAACCACATTGTCTTTTTAAAGTGCAACACAACATGTTTCCATGTATGTCTCAATCATACTGAAAGATTGGATGCCATATTTCAGTGTTGGGTATTTCATGTAGAGGCAAAAATCCTCAGGTACACATAACAAGACTTTACAGAATAGTTTTGCTCACAAACCGCTTTTCATACACACACACACGTCACACTTTTGTGTAGTTATGCACATACAGTCTCACATCCTCACAGCTGGTATCTAAGCTGTAAAAAGGGCATTGATTTCCATCAGTGCAAACATCTGGCTTACAGCATTATTGATTTTAAACGTGCAACTAACACACACATGCACACAAAGCAGTTTTTCAAGAATATAGATCACACATAATATATGTCCTTTACTATGCCTGTGTTAGAAAAAGGTGCTGAATTTCTATTTAGGGAGAGTTTCTGTATAAACATCTACTATTTGTGTGTCTTTGAGAGTTTCACCTTCAGCATTATTACATTTTTGTGGCGTGAAGGTGAAGTCTTTGTCATATCAACAAGCGGCTACTATAGCATAAAGGAGAGTGTGAATTTAGCAGACAAGTCATTGTAGGGGCAGAACTACAATGGTGTGTGTCTGAATGTGTGTGTAGCATCATGTTGTGTTGCTGTAATGTTGCCATCATCTCTCATCTTATGATTCTGTGCCTTCTTATGCAAAGTGATGCACAAAATGCACACAGATAAATGTGTGCACTGTAAGGTTGCTTTCTCAACTAGCGATGTGTAAAATAATTAGTGAAGCTACTATTTGTAATGAACTTTACCTATTGCAAAGACAATTTAGATCAAATTAAATCCAAATATTACTTAATTTTAACCTAGATTTTTCATCACTTTGAATACCCTGGTGTTAGCACTGTACTCAAACAACAAAAATCTACCAAAAATTATGATGTTTGAAAACTACAAAAGTAACAACAAGAAGCCTATAAAATGGTGCACAATGGTCAATGTAAACACACTGCAGGCCTGATCTGAGCTGTTAAAGATGAGTCATTGCTGCATCATGTGATGTAGGTTAACCCTCATTTCTCTCTCATCTCTTTCCAACATTTTCCTTTGTCATCTAGATACCTGTCCCTGTGTCTTTTTCAGTGACTTTCTTAATCTCCCCGTCTTATATTGGGTCCTGATGTTTTGCTTTACTTGTGCTAGGAAGAATTGATTTTATCTGATAGATTGCAATCCAAAAATAAATAAATAATCCAGGTTTGACACCATCCTCAACTTGCCGTATGTTTTTCGCAGACAAATTAGCTTGTGGAACACAAACAGTTTGTCCTTGAAAGATTCCAGTTTTGGTTATATAAACGTTTTGATATTCAGAAAGTTTACTTACCTTATTTGCTTCACCACAGCTGATGCAAACACATGAAATTTCTCTCGTTTATGTTACATTTTAAAAGTTGAGTTCAAATTTTTTTGACAAGCGGCAGAGAAATTTCTTCACTACTCCCCTTTTCCTACATTCCATGTACTCCATCTGCTGCGGGTCCTGAGTTTATCCAATTGTTTCTCTCTGTGTCTCTGCTATTGCAAACGTTCATTCATCTCTGTGAGCTGTAAGTTGTTAGAGTTCAGGCTGCTAGTGCACAGGGTGATCATATTAGGGAGTTTGTGCCTATGTCCTAATGAAAACAACAAGCGCTGTTGATTTAGTGATGTAACCCAAGCTGCTACTGCACTGTTCACATAACCATTGCTGTCTCCCTGATGTACAACATAACATGTCTTAAAACAACAATGCTATCTCTCTTCCCGTCCTTGCCCATTACAAACACCTTCACTTTTTTATTCTCTTTTAATTACTGTGTATTGACATGGAGAGAATACCATAGACCATATGTTCTTTCCATTGCCTTTCATCTGTCTGACCTGTGTAATCCTCTATCCCACACTGCAGAAGAAAATGAAGTGCTTAATACAGCTGTGAAATATTTCATAGAGGTCTTGATGATAATTGATTTCCTGCCTGATGCTTTCAGTGTGTATGGGTGCATATTATAGGAGTCCTGCTGTTATAATAACCTGTAGAGATCAGCTTTTGATCTGTCATTTAAAGATGAAAGTAGTAGGGATGAATATTAAGCAGTTCATCTGACCTGAGTTCACCCATAATAGTGCACTTCAGCAGACACACAATGGATCCATTAGCACTGCTTTTTGTTTCTTCATATTAAAGCTAAATGCTGCAGTATGTAACTTTTTTAAAATATTCTTCTAGTAAAAAATAGGCTCCAAAACTTTTCTTGTTGTGGAGTGGTGCTGTTGGCACCTCCTGTGAAGTCAAACTTACAAAACAGCCTGACTGTGGTGCTGAGATAGGTGAGGCTCTCTCTTCCAACCAGTTACAGAATTTTGTACATTTTGCTGTATTCTTTTTATGGCAGTTCCACTGGTTGATTAAGTAACTGACTAGCTGACTGTCTGGATTATTATTTAGCCTGGACTATGAGCCCAAATTAGTCTGCACATTCTCCCCGTGTCTGTGTGGTTTTTTACCCTAGCTTTGTTCCACTGTCCTGAGACATCCATGTTAGGTTAATCGGTGACTCTAAATTGCCCATAAGTGTGAATGATGTTCTGTCTCTGTATGTCAATCCTGTGACAAGGATTTCTTCTTTTTGTCCACTGCAATGGTAAAACTGTTCTTCAGGAATCTTTACATGCTATCTTTTATGTTGCTTTCTCACTTGCGTTCTCACTTTGCTTTACTTTACTTGGTTCCAGTCTGTCTTGTTTTGTCTCACACTCTCTGCAGCGTCAGCCTCCCCTCTACAGATACTTTCAGCACTCTGTAGGCTAGGACAGAAATACAAAAGAGAAATAGGCAGACAGTGGGAATGACAGTAGTCAGAGAGTCTCATGCAGGCTCTGGGGACCTGTTGCTCTTTTCACATCAGCCTGTGCAGCTGTGTTACATTACAGGAAGCTGCTGTTGGATCGATGCCCACCAGGGATAAATGTTAGTTGGTGTTTTATAGCAGGGCAATGCAGGGCGGAGAAGAGGGAGACTGTGTGTGTGTATGAGCTCTGCTCGTGTGTTATTCTGGTAGGAAGTAGAAGGAGAGGAGTCAATAAAGAGGTGCAGTACATCCAAAGTGTTTGTGTACATAAAGTTACAAGTGTGTCATTAAGCACAAGTGCTTCCTATATGGAAGAAACATTTTACTTGTGATGCAACCTACATAGACATAAACATAAAAATCTCATAAAAATATGTTTTGCCGTTTGGAAATGTGTGTGTGTTGGTGTGAACCTTTGTGTATGCAGAATATTGTGTAACGTGGTTGTGTTTTGCCTCTTTTATCTTGCTTTTTTCACTAGAACAGGTGACTGCATAGACATAGAGTACTAGTTTCCTGTCTCAGACTTTTCTTCCCATTACATTCTCCTTCATTTATAATCCTCTGACTGCTCTCACTGTGTGCGTAGGTGTAGTGTAATGGAGCACCAGCACACAAACAGGCAACCAGAGGCAGTTGCACTTGCTTCAGACTCAAGCAGACCCCAATGATAGCCTTAAGAACATTATTCATTCAAGTTTCACCCCCTACACACACTTCTGTTTCACTTTCATCCCCTACGTCCAAACAAACACACACTGTCTTACTATCGCATGAGGATGACAGAAAAGCCTGCTTGTCTGAAATTAATCAATTTCAAAACACAACTTTGCGCCAGGCTTAGGGAGGTGCAGCATAACACAAAAGAGTCAGAGAGGAATAATCTGTTCAGCTTAATGCTCTCTATACTTTTCTCTCTTCTCAGTGTACATTTATACACAGTTTTTCATTTGCCTACTTGAAAAGATAAGAGACACGTACTGTCCTTCTGTCCATATTATGAGCTAAATAGCTACTAGCTGCAAACTACAGTACTACGGGTAACCAGCTACTGTCGCCTTAATGTATTATGTAGCTAATGTATTAGATAAATTACCGCACTTGACATTAAAATGTGACCACCTTGTCATTTTAACAAATACAAATATGCCCATACCGTGATCTAAATTGCTGTTACCTACTACAACTAAAAACACAGCTGGATTGGATGTACAGTTGTGTTTTTGCAACACATGACAAATGTATTGATTTCAGATGTTAGCTGGAGCTAAATAGCTACGTGTGCATGATACTGTACTCCGATCTCTTGCTATTTTTATCTAGATCCTCTCCTTGTTCTTCTCTGTACATTCATGACTAGGAGCCTTACAGCTTTATAATAATTTTGATTTTTTTCCACTGAGTTGATGCTCACACACCAATGATATAGACCAGTATGAATAACAGAATAATTGCTTACCCACAGTGACAATGAGGTTGTTGTTTTTTTTTTGCTAAAATCCTTTAGATCAGTCTGTCAGAGAGTCCATTAACAGACATCGTCAAACCTTTGCAACGGGGCTAGCTTGCTAGTAGGACAAGTTTCTATTTAATGCTGTGTTTTGTGACAGTTGTAATATGGAGAAAAATCATGGTTTAGCTGTGGAGAGATCACACACGGGGAAAAAAAGAACAAGTCTGTCATGATGAGACCATCTAAAATCGTAATTATGTCATTGTCATGCAGCAACCATAGTAAAAGGCAGGATTATTTTGGAGATGTAATCATCACACTTAATCACAATGACCTATTTTTAATGTATTCTTAGATTTAGTACTTGACAATTACTGGAAGGAATGCAATTATTTTCCATGAGAGGCATACAGAGTGTATGTCCATGCGTGTGTGTGTGTTGTGTGTGCAAAGGGTGCTGATAAGATTGAAGACTGTGTGGAGCCATGAGGACACGCTGATGGCTATGTCACATTTTACATTTAATAGCTTAAATCCTATGAAATATGAAATGTTTTGACTAATGGCATCCCTGGTGTGTGATACGTCAATAAACATGCCTACATGTACAGAGACACACAAGGACATTCATCGCGCACCACCTGTACTCAAGCAGTGTATTCAATCCACGGTGATTGCTTGTGAGGCAGTTAATATTCAAGCCTAAGCTGCTGTCACATGGCATAGTGATTGAGCTATTGAAATTTCCTCTTCTATTCAGTGCACCGTCTGTGTTGGACTCGGTGTGTGTACGTGTGTGTGCACAATCCCCATAGTCCCCACTCATCATGAAGGTAGTTAAGAGAAAGACTTTCCCTGGTGTATACCAATCAGGTTACACGGAGAGTTTCAGTCTCTGTGAATTTTATGCCATTTTGCTCTTCATCTTAGCTGCTTATTTTTCGGGGATTTTCCCATTCATTTTAACATGTCTTTACTCTTAGCAGTGACAATGTTTTCGGCATAGGTGAACAGAAAAGTATTTATTTAGAAGACCATAGTTATTGTTTATAGTAATTCAGTTGCTACTTTAATTGTGCCGTGATGAAAAGCGCACACATGCTCAAGGTGGTGTAAATCTATACTTGACTGAGCCTGATGTGGACAAAGGTATTGACTAATTTACTGATACAGATGTTGAATAAAAAGCAAATTTATGCACATTTTCAATATGCTAAGCTTTTATTTTGTAAACTGTCCGACATTAAATATTTTTATAGTTTAGTTGTAGAAATATTTAACAGAATAAAAGAGTTTTTTTCCTAAACAAATGTGATCATAGCTTCAGATTATTGAAATTCCAAAACCTCATAATTGCTCATCTTTCATCTCTGCAGATATATTTACTACTACATCTCCTTTTTCTACTCCCTCAGGCATTTTCTGAATTTCTAGCTGAAGTAAAATTCACTGAATACCAAGTTGAAGCTAATCACAACATTTCAGAGACAAACAGAGAAAATGAGCTGCTGGCTGCATCAGCAGGCATCGATTTGAATCCCTGAGGACATGGCTTTGTTCCATTAAGAGGAGTTAGCAGATTTCAATGAGGAAAATCCTGCATAATGTTATTTAAGTGACATAAGTGTGCTGGTGTTACACAATTGTGCTTTTAGGAAATGTGCAGTGCATAATGAAGTGCAAAATATAGGAACTCTGTCTTTACTAGTAAAATCCTGTGTTGTATTTCTTTAATATTATATATATCTTCCAACCAAAACAGATGACTGACATGTTAGATTCCCACCAATGCTCCAAACATACTATCAACACTGTGCCTGGTAAACCCCATGTGGCCATGCTGTTGGAAAGTGAATTTCTTCTGAAGCTGCCTTCTGTTTGTCAGTCAGTGATAAATCTATTTTGAATTTCATCCCTCTTCACTGTGTCTTTTCCATTAGGAAAAGAGGATCACTTTTATGTCACAGCAAGTTGAAGAGCTGAGGGCTTAGGGCCTGTCTGCCTGGTAGTCATGAGTTTGAATGTATCTGAGTGTGTATGTGCGTGTGCATGCTGCTATCCTCCCGTGCTGATGCTTCAAAGGTCTAATGTAGCCAAAGCACTGATAAACACTTTGTGAGAGCCCTGGAGAGAGAGTACATGTCAAGTCGTCCATCGTTCTTCACGCACACAGACATACACGCACACACTTGGGGCCCCCTGGCCCTTCTGCCAAATGTGTTGCATCAAAAGTACGATGTAAAAGTGCCTCTCTTCCCTCTTGCCCTCCCACTCTTTCTCCCAAACTATTCCTCAGTGTTAAGACCTCAGCTACAGTAAGTGGCAGGTTAATATTTCTAGACCAGTGCAACACATAACTATCTTGTTACAGATGTTGAGATGCCAATGCCGTTGGCTGTATTCTTCCTTTGATGGTTTGCTGCTTTAATGATATGAAGCGTAATGGTGCCTGATACATAGCAAGTGCTACATTAGCTAAATGCCCTAAAAACACTGACTCAATACATGCAGATGTGTCTGAGCGCTGTGGAATACAAGGAAATTATGTGAAATTTGTGATTTTATAAAGTCAGGTTTTGTGAACAGATTTTTTGTTTTACTTTTATGCCATTAAAAAATGTGTTCATTGGCCCTAAAACAGTTGTCCAGTAATTGACTTTACTTTAATACTGTACTTGAAGGTGAGTGTGGTGAAGTGGATCTGCCATCATTAGTGAGATCTGGACAGAGAGCTTGCTTGCTGTTTAGAGAACAATGTTGCATTGCACCATTAGTTTCCATTTGTCAGTTGTCACCATGGATGAGAATCATTGTCTTCCAGACCAAAAATAATAATTTGTGCAAATAGTCTAAATATACAGTGGGATAAATTGCTATAGCTCCTCTGCTGCAATACCTCTTTGTATTTGATAACACAGGAGCATTTTTGTTGAAGATGACATTTACCTTTTTAAGATAAAATAAAAATCATTGACAGGTCATGTAACAACACCAGTCTCAAATTACCTTCAAACAAGCAGAACTATAGGAATCTTTTTTAGATTACAGTCTCAGACCTATGTGCAGTCTCATTCTTACATGGCAACAATTCTGCCATATTTGTACTGCAGAAGAGATCCAACTTTTTCTCTCTAAGCTGCACCAACAAATGATAAGACTGTGTTACAGGGGTCAAGATTCAATATTCTTTATTTGTCACATGCATAGCTATACAAGTACAACACGCCGTGAAATGCACCCTGAACCACTTCCTTTTTATGACTGTGCAAAACTAAGTACAAAGAAAGTTTAAACCCTGGATCTAAATAAAATAAAAATAAGTACAACTTAAACAAAGAGCACAAGTTAAAGGTAAAAATGCAATCTGAATTAGAGGTTTTTTTTGTTTTTTTTTAAATAATAAGGGTTAAGTAAATAAATTAAATTAAGTGTAGCAGCAGTTCCGGTAGAGCATATGTACAGTGTGCAAAATGTGAAGTTAAAGTGCATTGTGCCATGATAGCGCAACAATGTAAACAGAGTAATATAACAGTATTGTGAACAAGTAATATGAACAATAATGTAGCAGATGGATGTGTTTGTCCGCTTAGCTCCATCGCTCCTTAACCATGCTTCAGGCTCGTGGTGTGAGCGGTACCAGAGTGAAATTGGAGCGAGACATAGGGCGACGCTCCCTATTTTTGTAAGTAGCTCTGTTCAAACTCCACCTGCTCACATGCTCTGTCACAGTAACACAGACAGTAACGTGACAGATACACACAACATGTCATTGGTGTGGAAGTTCTTCACTTTGAGTAAAGAAAGCTTGCTAGTTTTGTAACACCCGTAAGGTCAAAGTAAGCTGTGCAGGAATGATCATGAAAACATTTGGTGCCCTATTGTATGGGTTCGTATGTTGTTGAATAATTAGGCAGAAATTTGCTATTTTTGGGGAATTTTTTTCTCTCTTATCAAGCCTCATGAGTATATATGGTGATTTGTTTTTAATTACTTATGTGTACATCACAGTACAAGGCATGCTTGACTTAACCCAGGTTTTTTATTACTGCTCTATTGTGATAAATAGGCATACATATTGATAACCCATAGAGTAGATGAACATGTTGCTGGTCTTCTGCACGGCCCATTAAGCCTAGTCGACATTAAAATGTCTTCAGGTGCTGCTGTCTGTATTTAGCTGATTGTAGAGTGAGCGTGCTTCTGCTCTTGGTTAAAAGCAGCATTTCACACATTGTGGTGAAGTGAATGTTTTATTTCATTTTTCTCTGGTGTTGGAGCCCATCTGTGATCTTCAGCTGGTTTTTCTGAGAGCACATCTGTTTTGTAGACTTGTGCATGTACGTGCATGAAGGTGTGTGTATGCTTGTGCACACGTGTACATGCTCCTAAACCATGACTCAGTGGCTGATATGTTAGACCAGAGTCTGATTGTATTCCACGCTCTAGAACCCAGTGACTCAAAGAGAAAAGTTGTGTGTTTCTGGTGTCTGCATGTCTGGATCTAAGCAGTTGTGTGTGTGTGTGTACGCTTGTCTTCTATGGTTATGTGGACAGATTTTAGTTCAAAATACAAGTTCTCACAACTTTAGACTTAGTTTTAGGGTGGAAAGTAGGTTTTGTTAGATAAAGGTTTGGGTTAGGTATTTAGTTGCAATGCTTAAGGTACAGGGCTCTGGTAGGAATTATCCCCACAGCTATAGAAAGAGCAACATGGTGGTGTGTGTGTGTTTTTGCTGTTGTCCTTCAGATCAAGGTCAATGAGCTGTGGCATATCACTCCCTCCATCTATTAGCTGTCCCGTGGTCGTTCTAGGGATAGATGGATAGAAAGCTTTGACCCAAAGTTAAACACGAACACCTGCAGGTGGGAAGGTTACTGTCAAGATGTAATCAGTTACAGATTACTGATTACCGTACTTTAAAATGCGATTGGTTGAATAATCCATTGGATGGATGTGTTTAATTAACTGTCAAAGGTCCACCTACAAACATAATCTGATTTCTAACAAGTCTTTTTTACTAAATCATATTGAGGGTATACAGTACTTTCTTATATGTTGAAACAAGTAGAAATTATGAGAAAAACATTATAACACTGTATATAATGCTGATTACCTTGATCTGGTGTACGCCTCAGTTTCAGATTGACTGAACACAAATCAGATTCTTATCACAACATGGTTTTTGTTTAGTTATGTATACAGTAATAGAGTATATTGTTGCTCACTCTGTCCATATCAATCTGATTTTAGTATTATGTGATCAGTATGACAAAAACAAACAGCTGTAGTCAGTGAAAAAAATCTGAAGTAGATGTAAAGGTGCCATCCCAAATCTCCTATTGGTCATGGAGGCTGCTATAGAAGAATGTGTTTAATAAAACCTATGCATCTTGTGAATTTCACACTCAGGCTAAAGTTGTTTTTTATTCACAAGACACAAATTCGATGAACTACAAGCCACCTGCCTGTACAGGAAATAAAGCTATTTAGAGCAAACTGACTCTGCTGCAGCTCAGTTTCCCAATGGGAACCATACTAACAAGCTTCTTATCCCAGCTTTGCTGTTTATAGCCAACACAGCTGACTAACCAAGCTTTCTACTTCAATGAAAAACTCTAAAGCATTAAAAAAAAGGTGTTTGACTAGCAGTACACGATCATCCTCTGGGATGATGCAAAGTATGTCTGTAATTTTCATAAGCAAAACTCTTCTTTCAGGTTGGTGAAGAAAGTTTTTTTTTTTTTTTTTTACATAATCACTTTATAACTTTGCCCAAGTGTTTGCTTGTGCACCTCACATGACCCCCAAACCACCTGAGCTTCTGCAGAAATGATGCTGATGTTGTTTATGTGTTCATGTTAATTAAATTACTTAGATCTGAGTGGGGATGATTAGCACGCTAGCAGTAATAGCTAGCAGCGAATCCAATAGCCTATTATCATAATGAGTCCCTTTGGCGCACTGTGTGGGTCGGTAAAAGACAGAGAGTGAAACAGTTATGTTGGTCGCCCAGAGAGGAGAGTTACATCAAAGGACAAGTCTGTTTTTTGGTTGTTTTTTTTAGCTAAATACATGATTCAAATTGATTTGTCCAACCTAGCTTGAATTAGATAATTTCACTGCTGGGATTTGGTGAAGAGGATACACACACACACATTGGCAGAAAAACACAAACACAGCAACACACACACACCCTCCACACAGAACGTGTAACCAGCTGAAATATTATTTATCGTAGCTTTTGTGGGAATTTATCTGTCAGAAGCCTTGAGTTACTGAGGAAGATGAAAGTAACTACGTTCACAGACAAACATACACGTAAATACACACAGAGGTATTTCTCTATAAATATTCACACACACATACAGTATATGCAAAAACAGTCCTGGCAGGGGGCCCCTGCACTGCGGCAGGCGCTGGCAGCTGTGCCCCCACTCTGCTCATTATACACCTGTTTCCTCACGCTGTACGTCTGCTGCACATATGCTCTCGACCTTGCGCTAAATATGGTCAGCATCATGTTTATCTTGTGAGTTGATAGTTTTTGTTTAAAGGGTTGAAATTTTGTGGTTGCAGTTGGGATGTTTATTTTTCTTGTATAAATCATAAAATATGCTTTTCCCATGAGCCAAGTATGCCTTTTTTCACTTTTTACCTGCACATGCTGTTTTGCTTCTTCACATTTTACACTTGCTCTGTCTGACTTTCAAGTGTGCTTTAAAGGAGTGCCACTCAGCACCATGCAGTCACCAGTTTGACTTAAGATCAAACTTTCTTTTACTCTCACCAAAAGCAGAAGAAAGCAAAGGGAGAAGATCTGGAATTGTCCCCTGCTCATTAACTTTAAGTGCTTTCATTCCATCTCCAGAGAAGGAGAGACATGTCATTGCATATATTTCTACTCCCCTATGGAGTTTGAATATATGCAGCGATAAGTTACCTATATCTGTCCTCTAGCTTGCATTTTCTCTCATCTACTCCCACATGCACTGGAGTCCTCTTCCACAAGGAATTCAAGTGGATATATAATTCATTTAATCTGACTCCATTTACAACAGATGTTCTAATAATAATGTTATTTGTATAGCAGATTATGCATGCATGCATAAATGTAATATGTACTGTACAGTATTGATTATTTACAATGTTTTGTTTGTTTTACCACCTGTACCCTGTAGATGCCAAGGCCTGCCCCTCTAAAGATTTCCAGTGCCGTAACGGAAAGTGTGTGGCACCAATATTTGTGTGTGACGGCGATGATGACTGTGGGGATGCCAGCGATGAGGAGAAATGCTCAGCTCCCACCTGCGGCCAGCATGAGTTCCGCTGCAATGACTCTGAGTGTATCCCCGCCCTGTGGAGCTGTGACGGTGACCCAGACTGCAAGGACAAGTCAGACGAGTCCATGGAGCGCTGTAGCCGAAGGACGGAGCCCCAGAAACCTCGCTGTCCGGTGGGCGAGTTCCAGTGTGGGAGCGGGGAGTGTGTCCACATGAACTGGAAGTGTGATGGAGACGCAGACTGCAAGGATAAATCTGATGAAGCAAACTGTCGTAAGTCAACTGTGGATACAGAATATTGTATTTTTGTGGATGGACTGATGAGTGGGTGGATTAATAAGCATAGAAATGCGTGTGTAATTACATGGACATCTAAAGGAAAAGGCTGCTGTCATTTGAATTATTATGAAGAAACCCAGCAGAGACTACAGCCACAGTATGATACAGTATTTTTTCAGTTCCACAGAACTCTAGTGTTTTTTAAAACTATTGGACAAAACCCAAAGGAGTCATACTAATTACAAATTCCTTCATTTAAACAGACATATCGTTTGTAGTGTTCTTTGTAGTACTTGTTAGGACAGTCAGTTCACTGATGATTTTTGGGAATTTTTTTCATCATAATGAAGTGTAGAAAATTAATGGACACCAACCAAAGAATGTTGTGTTGTGGAGCAATGGTCATGTATGAGTCTTACTTATACTGAAGGACTAAAAACTGACACATCACATATTGTGAACAAAGACATGACAGATCTTGTGCCGCCAGATGATTGAAGATCAATGCTAACTTTATCATCATGATCCATACAGTGTGTTGCCATGCAACTATGTGATCTGTAGAAGCAGAAGGACAATCTCTGAGTGTGTGCTTGAGCGTATGTGTTTGTTGCACAAGTCGTAATGTGCGCGCATGTGTGGGAGGTGAAGGTCCTTCATCAAGTGAGACCCCCATCTGGTCTCCTCTTCACACTCCCACACACCACTCAGGGAGATGACAGCAGCCACACATGTGACATGATACAAGCATACCGCTACCACACACACACACACACACACACACACACAAACACACACACTTTCACAGGGCTTTAACTGACTCAAGTATACATGGAGGACATACCTGTGGTTACATATATTATCACAGATTTTCATGCACATCAAAATGCTGAGGCTGGAATAATCAAACAGGTTTAGTGCAGTATGTAAATACACTGTCTAAGCTTAGACAGCTCTCAAAGTGATAGGTGCAGTTTATAAATTGTGCAAATTTATATTGGGCATGCCTTGCTCAAGGACTATTCAACATTTGGCTAGAAAGAACCGGTAATTAAACCGCTTCACCGCACAGTAATAGCATATAGACAAAAATGTGGCACTGAAACTCTCATTGTTATGAATTCTATGTTCTTACTTCTCCTTTGTCTTTTTCTGGAAGGATAAAAGTACACTTTCATGTCTGTGAAGATTCTCAGTCATCCAGGTCATGGTTATCCCAAAAAAGGTTATTCAGTGGCAACTGGACTTGTTTTAGTTCCTTGAATACGTTTCTCCCTCCATTCCAGAGGGCTTTCTCAATTCTGACTGACTGTTAGGAGCAGCAGGTTTATAAACCCTGTGGAGTCCTCAAGTCGTTAATACTTGATGGTCACCTGTGGGTTGTTGTTCCCCCTGGCTTTCATGTGTGTCACTGTGACCACCTATGCCAGGGTGTGGACGACTGTGAAACCGCCTGGGTAGAGTTGAAAGAACTGCATTGTAAGTGGGTGATAAATTATGCCAAAGGCCACCTCCTCTGTTTAACGAGGGTCGTTCAATCTTGCAGTAAACTGCTTCTCTCACACCTCGTTTGAACCACACTTTCATGTTTCCAGAACAGCAATGCACATTTGCAATACTACTGTACCTGAAAATACTTTCACAGGCTTTCCTGGTCTTCAACTTTTTAAATACTAGATATATGAGACTGATAGATGACTAGCATGTGGTTTCCTGAAATAACGTGATCCTTTGATTTGTGTCCTTATATATATAGTATATAGTGTAAATATGTCACATCACATTTTACTGTTAAGCTATGTAAAGTTAAACAAGTGTCCTAGCTTGTTAGATTTACTGCCAAACTACTGCTACAGGTTTATTGTATTTGTTTATTGTAGAGTGGAAACAAACAAACAAACAAAGTAACTTAATTGCAGAGTGATTTCTGTCAGAGCCACATCAGGTGGTGGTGGTCTTGCCTAGTCTACATGTGGCAGTGGAATCATCTGTCTCCGTAACCTCGTTCATTAAAGATAGGATGGTATATGCACTTATATAGCGCTTTTTTTTACCTTATTGGTACTGAAAGTGCTTTTACACTGCTTCTCATTCACCCATTCACACACACAAGCACATACACACACTCGCAAGTTGGGGTACAGTGTTTTGCCCAAGGACAGTTTGACATATGACAGAAGGAGCCGGGAATCAAACCACTGATGCCACGATTGGTAGACAACCCCTCTACCTCCTGAGCCACAGCCGCCGTTGTGTCAAACAAGTTGCAAGGTGAAGTTTGAAAAGTCTATATAATGTAAATGAGACAGCAGCTTCTCCTTCTCCTCCCTCCTCCTTCTCTATTCAAACTATCAAGTTTTGCACATTCCCACAAACCTGTCCCCTGGTTATTATCTCCCATCTTATTTGAAACATCTGTCTCAATAATCTTGTGTTATTTCGCAGACATGCTGAGACGAGTGACTGTGAGATGTGTAACAGGAGGTTAATGTAAATGAAAAATGGTCAAATCGTATTTCTTGTTGGGTCTCTCCTTTCTCTCCTGCCAACATTTCTGCAGATGGCAATCCATTAATATTACAATTCATCCTGGGGATTTATCATAATTAGCAGAGCTCTGATCCCAATCATTTGGCTGAAAGAATAAGCACATTTTGTGATGGCACAGGATTAGGTCTTCCACACTTTGCTGATTGTAGCATTAACATGTGTTTGTCTTTATTTTTTATTTGAGCATTGGAAGACTGAGTCGGCTTCTCTGTGTGTTCATGTAAATGAGCACACATCTTTCTGTGCAAATGCATTTAGGTCTCCACTGACCTACAGTTTGTGTGTAAGTTTGTTGATGTGTGCTCACTTGGTGTGAAAAAAGCATGTGTGGCTGTGTTTTATTGCATATTTCCTGATACAGTGATTGTGTGCCACACATTTTTGAGACCTCCACAGCCATCGATCATATCTGCCTTCATTCCCTTGGCAGAGCCAGTCCAAAACACAATACATGAATAATTAAACAGCCAGTTAAAAAGACGAATGAGTTAAATAAGCCTGCCCTATGCTGATAGAGCAAGCACAAATAAATGCCTGTACACACTTGCACGTACACACATACTCAATAGGTCACTGCGTATGGGTTTTCTTCAGACAGTGAATGAATACCTGCCCAGGTTTCATTTATATCCAGGCTTTTTCTGTGCTGGTAAGAGTTGTGTATGACAGATTGCTGTTGGATTGGAATGCACTCCAAGTTGGCCTGATAACGGAAACATAACACACACTACACATACAGTAAAGGAAGAAAAATCACAGGCTGAATGTGACTGGGTGTGCTTTTGAAAATGTTTTGTACTTGTGTTGTGAGCCTCTAGCTTTGTATCTGAGTAAATCATATTTTCACTACAATAATAATGTAATAGCTCACCTAATTCTAATGCATATGTGTGTGGTTTGTGTCCCTCAGCCCTGCTTATATGTCAGCCCGATGAGTTCCAGTGCGGAGATGGATCCTGTATTCACGGCACCAAACAGTGTAATAAAGTGCACGACTGTCCTGATTACAGTGATGAAGCTGGCTGTGTCAATGGTAAGTGTCACATTAGTACAGGAAGGAAGCCATGCAACACGCAAACAGCTTTCTTATTATCAGTGGTACAGTATGCCATTGTGTCTCTTTCTACTTAGATTACATTTATAGTGAAGCTTTTATTTCTGTCCTACAGCAATTATTTCTGTTTGCAAACCATCATTGTTCAACTTTATTTACTGTAAAAATATGTCAAATTCCAACATTAACACTTTCAACAAGATTCACAGGGGATAGTAGCAAGTAGCACAGATGGCTGCATTTGGCTGCAGTAGATGATTCTCCCCCAGGAGATACTGATTAAAGAAGTAAATTTTAAACTGCTAAAGTAACAAAGACAAAGAGAAATGTGAGTGTAAGAGACCACAATAACAAAGTATATATAGTCTGAGCATGTTGATTTAAAATCTATTTTGACCCATACTGGCCCAGGAGGAGCCACTCTGGGCCTCATGGGCCTCAAGAACCACTTGTATGAACAGATTTCTTCTTAATTTCTTCTTGGTTTGTTCTTTCTTCTTAGCCAAGTACAAGTGAGAACTTGTGGCATTCCCCCTATCTTCTTATACTTCACTAAATGTTTTCCTGGGGAAAATGCTCTTGTTTTACCTTATTAATTTGGAGTTTAAATATGATATTTCAGATATGATGAAATTAATTTAATTAAAATATACATCATAAGCAATGTAACAAACCTAATGGTTAACTTCATGTTTTTTTCACCATATGATCAGCATAGTTTACTAATTTACTGAGCTATATTTTAGATTTTAGATTTTTATTAGAATATTTCCACTCAGCAGCTGCTACACTTCACTTTTAATTAAAGTGGGGAAATTCTCTGCTCCTCTCCTTGCTTCAGGATTTTGAGGGAGGTCACTGTCCAGTGTCAAACGTAGTTCTAACACTCGACTGCAGTATAACATCACGTACTGTAGGCTGGAATGGTATCTAATATCTCAGTGATTATTGTCACTTTGACTGCGTCATATACGTGGCCTAGGCTGTTATTTACCAAGCGCTTTGTCTTAAAAAGATTTTTTTTTTCTTCATGCAGCTGATGACACGTCACTGACACATGTACTACTACCAGTTTTACACTCTAATTGTCAAGTCTGTTGAATTAGTCCTGTTTTCGTCTGTTTAGTCTCATATCACATTTTCATAAATTGTAAAACAGCAGAACAGGGGCTTTACATGGTCGTTTTAGAGGGCGTAGATTATGTTAATGATCAAATCTCATGGATGCACAGCTGCTCACGAACAGGTAACTCTAATCGATCTGAAACTAGTCTGTCCAGTTAGGAGAGTTTGATCTAATGTGAAACACTCATACAAGATTCACACAGGAAAGTAAGAGAATTTTACGACAAAAATACAAAAATGTCCCTGCTGGAGGCCAAATGCTTTTACTTAACCACACACTGCACGTGGCATACACAAGACAGTAGCACACAAATCAACATCAATGAAGATGTTATATGTAATGATAGACACTGAACATAACCTCTCCTACATTAAGTGCACCCTTGTCTAACATATTAAATTTTTTATTGCTTTCAGGGGAGCTGGAGTCTCTTTCAGGGCAGCTCAGCTATCCTGGGCTCTCCTGTAGTTTCAACCATGCCATGCATAATTTTACCTTCTTTAATTTATTTATTTTCCATCTTTCTGTGCTCATCTATAGGGTGAGTGTTACATGATATATGATATTCAAGGATTTTTACCTTGCCTAGTATGCCTGTCACCTAGAATTTACACATTATGGCACACAGAAAAGCTCAAGGTCTTCATCGGACTCTGTGACTGTCAGTGATCTTGAAGCCAGTGTTCTGAAGTGCAGCTGTGAACCTGCTGTGAACCATCACAGTTTCCAAAAAGGGCACAGTACAGTATGTGTCTGCATGCAACTCTACATGCTATACAAGTTTTTGTGAGTTGAAAAAATAAGAAAAACAGGCACTGTAGCCTGGGCTGTTTATTGAGCAGCAGCAGTGTCTGTGTGTTTCAACACATACTGGTGGATTTTCTAAAAGAGCTACTAAATAGATTTCATTCTTTCCAAATTTGTGATGTTGCGATTGAAAAAATTAACCATCCTCATTATTTGTGAGAGTTTACAATTATTTCCAACTCCCGCAAAGGAAAGGTCAAATCATACTTGCAAATCTCACTGCTGCAAACGAAAAATCAAACCTTAGTTTCTTTGAAAAAATTACGTCTCAGGCTTCTACGTGTACTGCCCTTAATAAGCATCTCTAACCTTACACATATGTGCCAACAACCTATCAATGTTTATAGGTAACTATGCCAAATCATTTTTTTTATTAAGCACTGCCTGAAATCTCAATAGTCAACCTTCTGGCTAACGGTCAAATATTTTAAGACTTGAAGAAAAAATGTATTCTAACTGGAACTGCCTGGCCTATTAACTATTACATGTTGCAATCTGCATCTTGTTGACATTGAGGCTTGTGTTGCAGAATACTAATTTGGCTCAACTGTGCAGGATTATTTTTAAGACACACACTGTACAGTCTATGGGTCTATCTCAAAAAAAGATGTAGTATCGTTAAAAAAAAAAACAACTTTAAAAATCTTTGTTCTAGCCTGTTTCTATCTTGTGTGTTCACCACAGTTACAAAGTGCGATGGCCCCAAAAAGTTCCGTTGTAAGAATGGGGAGTGCATCGACAGCAGCAAGGTGTGTGACAATGTGAAAGACTGCAAGGACTGGTCTGACGAACCTATGAAGGAGTGCGGTAAGAAATCTTTTCTGTTTCTCTTAACACACAAACACACCCACATATCCAGATAGTCATTAGTTCTTTTGCCACCCTAGGCAAAAGAACTGATGCACATACTCATTCCCAGGCATCATCAACTATTTCTAATGGGTGGTCACTCTTCTTAGTAAAAGGAGCTTCATTTGATCAAGGAACGGTTAATCAGGACATTTCTCAACTGCCTTGATATGATCAAAGAGCCAAGCGACTCTACCCTCTAGTGTGATCTTAGCCAGGAAAACGTGACTGGACTATGTTACTCATAAGGATCCACACAGATTATCCACACACCACAGATAATTACCACTTATTGAGGTTCAGTCACAGGTCCCAAATGACAAGCAGTGTAATCTAGCTGCAAACAGAGTGAGGCATTTGAGAGACAGATATTTGTTAATAAAATGTGTGACGTTCATGTAGCTCATGTAATTGTGATTAAAATAACTTGTTTTGTATCAGTAAATTTTTTCACTCAAGTGCATGTACAAGAAGTCTTTAAGTTTACTCAGTGAAACTGCACTTTGCCAGTCACATGGGTATAAAGAGGCTGATATGATTATGCTGCCTTGTCAGCTCTGAACTCTGAAATGTCCTGTGGCCATATTATTAATATTAAACATTATGGTTTGTGTGTCTACTTATAGCTCCTTGTTTAGTTAAAACTGCCTAATGCAATTTATTGACAACCTAGAGAATGTGATAGTTCCTGAACCAAGGCCCGACCAAAGCAATGAAAAATCAAATTTATATATGACACTTAAACAGAAGATGAAACACATACACACTAAATATGAATGTGTGGACACTTCACTAAATATGTAATTGCAAAAAAACCAGGAGAATGATGTTGCTGTAACAGCCTCCACTCTTTTGGCAAGGCTTTCCACAAAATTATAGCACCTGGCTGTAGGGATTTTCTCCTATTCAGGCACAAAAGCATTAGTGAAGCTACGCAGTTATGCTGGGCAGTGAAGAGCATGCTTAGTGTTCCAGTTTCCTGTAAAAGATGGAGTTGTGCTGGGGCTTTGTGCGTCTTCACACCAAACTTTAAAAACAGTTTCATTATGGCCCCTTGCTTTGTGTTAAGGAGTACTATCATGTTGAAAAAGGAAAAGATATTCTCCAACTGAACTTTAATTATGCTGTAACCCTGACATTTCCTGTTAGGGATAGCAACATTTTTGCTGAATTCTCCCCAATTTCACATTTTCCTCTTTACCTGTTTATCATTTCAAAAACTATAAAATTGATATGCATTTCCATGGTGTCATTATAAAGCAAACACTTTTTCATTTAGGAAGTTTCTTTCGGCTGCTCCCTTTTGGGGTCGCCACAGCAGATCACTCCATATATTTGATTTGGCAAGGATTTTACGCCAGATGCCATTCCTGACTCAATCCTCCCCATTTATCCGAGCCTGGGCATCTAGGGAAGAACTGGGGCGCAAACCATCAACCCTGGGGTTCTTTGACAGTTAGCAATTGCCAACTACGAACTGCGCCACTGTTCCTGGCCAAACTCTTTTTCATTTGATGTGCCTAATTTCTGGATCTAAAACAGATTAATTGATGAAGGGTTAAACACAGAAAGAAATAGGCGTTTAATGGATTTTTTTTACTTTTATATCCTCTTTGCTATAAGTAGCTTAAATTTAAAAGCATGTACGTAGTACTTCCAATTTGAAAGAATTTTATTACTATTACTGCTTGTTGTGGAGTACTTCTTAGGCTTTTAAGAGTTGCACTATTGCTTAAATATTGGGTTTGTGTGCTTCTACCACCTTTGGTTGATATTGAGTTTATTGTATTTATCTAACAGAATACACTGGCTATGCTATAAATTACTTATTAGTCTTAATTTTAGTTAGACGTCATGCTAATTTCTCACTCTTTCTGTTATATTTTCTATTCTTGCTATCTCTCCCAGTCTCACTGTTTCACAGCAGTACCTGTAGCCTTGAAACTTAAATCTTTAATGTAAACCGGTAATGAAGTACCAGAATGGAGAGAATTATATAAAAGGATGAAGGAGAATGTGTGCTTGTGCAACAATAGACACCTGGTACACGTGGCCAAGATCCATTTTCAAAAACGGATTGATTCCAAGTGTGTCTGGCAAATTCTGTGCCTGTGGGCAATGAACACACACCCAAGCAGTCCCAAATGAATACACTGCACAGACACATTTTCCTCTCCCTTTCTCTGTCCCTTTTTTCTTTATTTTGTTTTTTTAATACTAATTTGTGTAGTGTACAGACACACATGACAGGACCAGGACAAGACTCAGCAAACTTTTATCTATGTGTATGTTTTTTCTTATGCAGGCTGAATTATTCTGTCCAAAGCTGTTAGAAGTTATTTCATCACTACACACATTCTCTTTACTTTCCCCCACGCCCTCCCCTCCTGTCTCTGTCCCTTGCTCTTTCCTCACTCCTACTGCCCTTCTCTTTGCAGGTCTAAATGAATGTGCAGACAACAACGGTGGCTGCTCTCACATCTGCAGGGACCGGAGAATTGGTTATGAGTGTGACTGTCCCTCGGGCTACAAACTCCTGGACAAAAAGACTTGTGGAGGTATAGAAAGAAGAACTTATGTGGCAAACCTACTGCCTTGAAGAACACAACTAATGTCAATCACAACATGTCAGGTCAGGGCCGAACCAGCCAAACATGGACGAGCTTCTTTTAGGCTCTACTTTGAAGAGCAGTGCAAGAGACCTGGATTTCAAAAGGAAACTAACATAACTCTAAAACAGTTCTTGTTTATCTTATTTATTACTGCAGAATGTGAATTGTAAAGTGAGGTAGTTTTACGTTGGAGCTTTGTCTTAACCAACAACAGCAGGTATCATATGGAATCTTTTTGGTAAAAATGTAATCTGATACACTTAAATGCAATGATGGTCAAACTGATCAGTGCAAAGAAAGTTTACACTAACTCAGTTTCTTAACACGGTTTAGTATTTACATGTCTCAAATCAAGATCTTATATAGTATCTTATCTAGTTTTGTTTTAATCTTTATGTCTTTGTGCCATGATTTTCCCCACAGACATAGATGAATGTGAGAATCCAGATGCCTGCAGTCAGATCTGCATTAACTACAAAGGAGATTATAAGTGTGAGTGCTATGAAGGCTACGAAATGGACCTTGCCTCTAAGACCTGCAAGGCTGTGGGTGAGTCATTTCTCACACACACACTCACATCTATTTGTACAAGACACAATGCTTAGAGATGAGTGTTTTCACTGGCACACATATGCAGTCACAGGCACACATATACTTTTAAGGAATTAAACGTCAAGACCCACTCTTACATGCGCACCAATTGCTCTCCCATTCCAGCACCCCCGACTACAGAGTCACATCCCGCACTGTTCTCACACTGTGGGACTCTGTGAAAGGAGAAGCTTGCTTTGTATGCATGCACTGCACAGCAATCTGTTCAAAGATAAATATTTGCTATCTTCCTCTGCAGTCCTCACTAATGAAAAGTCTGCAGCCAGCTGCCTCTGCTCTCTCTGGAGTGTCAAGGCACGGCTGTTGTGTGAGGAGGGGCCTGCCCACTCACTGTAGGACACAGACAGGGTCTGCACCCCTCATTGGCCAGGGTAAACACTCCAAGCAGGCGTATGAATGAAAATAAAATCTTTCTGAAATCCTCAAAGCTGTGCCAGGCAAGATTGCAACCGAAAAATGTTCAGCCTAAGTTCATGAGCATTTGAAGATTCATCTGTCATTTTTTAGCTGTGTCTTTTGAAAAGCTCCATATGACTTTTGGGTGTTTTGAATCCGTTCACACATGCTCTGTCCGTTACAGTTGGCTTTACTGATAATGATGCTGTCTGTCAACAACCATTAAAACACCTGCAGATAACGCTTTGTGCAACCATTGACAAATTAAGGCTTCTGATGAATTATGCTTTATCTACATTATATAGCATATTGGAAAAATAAAGTCCTGTACTGTCTGTGCTAATGCCTTGCAACTACTCCTTTACACACACTGTGAATGGAACCTTTAACTGATTGAGGTACTCAGCAAAGTAACTTTTCTGCAGGAAAAGAGAGAAGAGAGAGTGTTATTAGTGATTACTGCCATCAGTCTTTGGTTGAGTCATTATAGGGTGAACTGGCCTGGTAATGAGAGAGCTTAAAGCGGGCCCTCACTCTTAAGCTAAGTGGCATAAAAACTGCCATTGATTGCCTCACGTCTCTCTGTGTGAATCTTTATTACTGTTCAGCAGTGCAAACCGTCCTTGTCAGAGGCCAAGACATTTATTAGAGGGGAAGGTAGGCAAGCAGAGGCAAAAAGATAGATGTATGGATGCATTGTATGAATATCACCGCTCATTGAAGTATTGCCGACTTGTAGCTGCACCGTTGATTGTAGCGCATTATAGCCAAAAGAGCCAGAAAGAGTAATAGAAGAAAGAAAATGTGACAGGATTATTTATATGAAGTTTTTATTTTCTTTTTGTTCAGATGTACAAATAGAACTGGAACCATAAACACATTATTTCTGCTTTGTGAAGCAGAAATAATGTGGGCTTTATGAAGTTGCATTTGCTATGATACACACACATGCATGCACACAGAAAGTCAGTAAACATGTACAGTTTAGATTCTAGTCAGACAGATGCACATGCTGTTATTTTAAGGATTCATGTCAATATCAGTACACAGACACAATTTCCCTGTGACTGATTGGCCAGGAGGAATGTCGCATTGTATGATGAGATGTGACACGTGCCATGTGCCACTATCATTTGCACATATTAAAGTTCAGGCTGCAAAATGCCAGGCTATTATTTGTGTTTCTGACCCAGAAGCAAAACACAGTTTCATCTTTTCAAGGTGTATTTTCTCTGCATTTATTACTTGTTTGCTGTTGTTAGTTCAAGTTGCAGATGTTTCTTTTCTTTTTTTTTGTGAGAAGCTTTACTCAAAGCTGCGTGAAAACCTTTACTCTGTGTGTTCCCCCAGATACAGCGAGTGCATTTCAATCTAATCCTAGCAAACGGTTTCTGAGTTTGCAGATTAATTTCAGAGTAATACACAACTGTTACACCAGCCGTGTTAATTAAAAGTAGAGTCCCAGGTTGCAGTCACAATGCGTTCCCCCTTCTAAGCTGGTATTTGTGTATGTGAAAGTGTGTGTGTTTGTATTAGGACATGGCAGCGTCCATTAAGTCCCCGGAAGAGAGCCTTGCTCTACACTAATTGCATTTATTGTTTTTGTGTTTACACCTTTATGGATGTGATGCCACTCACCGAGTTGTCAACTTGAGTTATTGTTTGTGTGTAAGAGAGAGAGAGCATCAAGGTGTGTGGGAGTTTATTGTATGTATAAGTAGAAAGGAGAGAGTTAAGGGGGGTATGAGAGCAACAAAGACAGAGACAGAATTTTCTGAAGCATTTCTTGAAAAGTTAAGTCATCTATCATGTAACCAGAGTTGCTAAAAAATTGAATTTGACAGGGTCAAAACCAGCAGTGAGAAAGAGAGGGATGGAAGTATGAAAGCATACATGAAGGAAAGGAACATCTTTTGTATTTTCACAATGTGAAATAGTATTACTGCAGATGTTTTCCAGAGTTATAAGGCTCCTATTATCTTGAATCTTAAAGTAGTTCCACACGTTCTTCTACTGATGCCATCAGTTGCTGGCTCCCATTGTTTACAGCGAAGACCAAAGGCAGCTGCTACAAAGGAAAGCTCCTTCACAGTACTGGGCAAAACACAATACTTTGACCTGAGTAGAGTAAAACTAAACAAGGATCAATATTTGATCTGCTTCATTTAAAGTGATACTGATGCGTAAAGATTATGTGTAGATCTGTTCTCATACTGATTGACCTGGCTCTAGTTACAACTGATCATAAATTACTAATCTTTTTAATGCTAGAGAAAAATGCTTTAACAATGTCCACATTTATATTATCTTTATTCATTTTATATTATTCTAAAAGACCTGAAATTAAACAACACAATTTAAATGTTTTATTCAACAAATTGATAGTGATATAACAGTGGGAATATATTACAGGTAGACACACATACTGGCTGAACAAAGCAGGGCACACTGTCACAAAAATGCAAAGGAAATGTACAAACTGCCTGTGGACCAAAGTCTCACTTAGTTTATTTGGTCTTGTTTTCTTCTCCTGTTTCTTGTTCTCTCTCACTCATGTACAGTGTACTGCAGGCTTAACCACGGTGACAAGAGCAGTTTGTGCCACACTTGACAGTTTGAGCACACACTTTTCAAAATGGGTTTAAAGCTGTGGTCAGATTTCCCCCATTGTCAGAAGATTTTGCCATGGGACTAAAGATGTTGTGGAACACTGTCAAGCCTCATCTCAGAAGTGGTTCCTGTGATTTTAGGCATTTAATGGACTACCCCATCACATTGTATTCTGCCTTCCTGTAGGAATATTGGTAATATTAATTCAGAATATACATTTGTACATGGTCACAACTTCAAAATGCAGGTGCCTTCCACCTCAGAACTAATGAAGTGTTATGTAACTTGATATGACTTTTTGACTTTTACCACAAGTTGCTGACACAAAGTTTACTTCAGTTTCCCACTGCAGCATTTACTCATTATTATATACTGTGTTATGATCTGTCTTTAACGAATGACATAGACGTGTATGTCTGCTTCCTAATAATTCTCCTCCAGCGCTTTCACGTTTCTCGAACATCAGCCTGCAGAATTTCTTTTTTTTTTTCTGACCTTTTGTCTTTTTAGTTTTTTTCCTTCGTATCTCCACAACATAAACATCTGTTTTGTTCTGAACCAAATCAATGCTTCTGCATTGTCTGACAGCATTTCCCCAGCCCGTATTTATCTTTTTTACCACATTATCTTAATTGGCTAATGGGTCAGACCGGCTCTCAAATGGCAGTGCAGATTAAAATAAATCTATAGAACCCTGCTCTTGTTAAGAAAGATGACTGTTGCTCTGCTGGGATCTATTGAGGAGAGATACAGTATTATTGCACTTTTTGATGACATCTGCAATGCCATGGCCTGAAGAAAACAGTGAGTCAGCTTTTTTTGCTTTGAGGAGGATATATTGCTGCGACAGCAGTGATGAGGGATAAGACATGCTGGGTTGAAAAGAAAAGTTAGATTTATTTCTATCCTTATTAAACATATGTCAAAATGATCTTGTTTCTTTTTTTATCCTGTCTTTTTCCTTTTCTTCACTCTCTCTCCAACCACCTGACGCTCTTTCCCCTGCTGTCACTTGATCTGTTGATGTCTTTTTTTCTTTCTTCCTCCCTTAATTATATCTTGTTGCTCTTCATTTCTCTGTGACTTCACTTGCACCCATTATGTTTGCTTGTGTCTTGCTCCATTCTACTCTCTCTGAGCAGGTGAAATTGATGGTTACAGAACCAGCAGTCAGTGGAAAACGATTGGATCCAAACAGCAGTAGAAATGTAATATTTTCTCCCTGCGCAGTAGCCCGTAGTAAACCAGGGCTGTGGAGACCTATTGAGGCATGGTTGGCTCTGTGTTAAAGTATGAGTCTGTGTGTGTGCATGACTGTTGTGCAACTTCTCTCTTTTCTTTAAATGCTTTAGTTGGTATTTCTGCTTTATTGGACAGTGAGTAGTGAAGAGTGATATGACGAATAGGAGGGAGAAGTGAAGAAAAGGAGCTCTGTGGGAAAGAGAGCAAAAGATAAAGATAGAGATGTAAACAGGCAGGCAGACAGACAGAAATTCAGGACAAAACAAATTGGTGTGGGATGACTCAAAAGATGATTTCTCAGTGTGTATACAGTTTAGGTGTGAGGTGAAAATATTTGGGTATCTCTACCATATGCAGGCACACACACAGGCATAGGCTTTTGTGTCTAAAGATAAAGTTGACCTTGTAGACTGCATGAGAATTATTCAAATTCTTGCATCATGTTCCCAGGCCTCAGGTAACTGATGTGCCAGCACAACACCTCTGTGCTCCTGAGGAAGAGAACCCAGAAACACACTTTTAACACGGTCTTGCACTAAAAATAGAAGAATATTTCATGTCTAGCTCTTGGGCTATTTTATTCACAGGAATTATGTGCTTTGTTACTTTATTCAGTGGGAGGACACACATTCAAAGACAATACTTTTCAAATGGTCCATTTTAAGCCTAAGGTAGTTTGAACCACCTCACATACTACTATGTGTAACTCTCCTGCAGTAGATGAAAAATAATATGCTGTGGAAAAATGTGTGTGTAGAAAAAAAGAACCTAAATAATACAAATGCAAAACAAGACTCCTGTTGACTTACATTATGTTCCCTCTTGGGACTAGGAATCAACACTCCATACTATCCATGGTACTTTAACAGACAACACAGTCTGTGTAGATTGTTATCAGTACTGATAAAGTACATATCATAGGAAAGAGGCAATTTGAGAAGACTGATGGATTTGCAGCCTTTAGCAGTGCAAACAGACCAATGTTCTAACACTACTGTACCCTCATCTGTGTCAGAGTTGACAAGGACATAAGGCAAAGCATATATAGACAATCTGAAATAGATTTAGAATCCTTATTGGATAGTTGGATGTCAATTGTACTGGGTGGATACAAGAGAGTTGACAGCTGGTTGCCATGCAGTTATTTTGAGGAGTCACATCAATATCTGTACACAGATACAATTCCATTTGTGACTGATGCCAGCATCACTTTTTTACAGAATGTTTATATTACATGTTATTAAAATATTGCAAGACAAAGATGGAGCCAATTTTCAGTTATTGTTCACACATGACAGCACAGACTTGCATGCACTGTACTGGCATAAAGATAATGTGACCTTGTCTTTCTTTAGCTCAGTGAATATTACCTTAGATGCAGATATGCAGGTACACCTTTCAATATCAGGTTTGAGACGTGTACAATTTATATGTCATTGTCAAGATCAGCCAGGGTTTCCTTGTGACATGTACTCTGTACTCAAGAACACTTATGACTGACAAAATTGCAAATGGCCCATGTCTATTAGAGAGTAGACAGAAAGTGAAAAATGTTCTCTTTTGGGGTCACAATAATATGTTAATAGTGGTCTCCGCCCACCTTCTGAGACTTGTGGCCTC
The DNA here is from genome assembly GCA_032362345.1 of Sandelia bainsii. Taxonomy (NCBI): domain Eukaryota; kingdom Metazoa; phylum Chordata; class Actinopteri; order Anabantiformes; family Anabantidae; genus Sandelia; species Sandelia bainsii. Next base: position 20,337,829 of record JAUMHL010000021.1, on the reverse strand, counting down.
CCTGTTCAATATTGTCAAGGTCAAGTAGTAAATAAATGGCACAAAGTGTTATTCACAAAAAGCCTTAATTGTGACATAAATGCAATTTCTGCTCAGGTAAGAGTCCATACCTGATGTTCACCAACCGGCATGAGATCCGTCGCATTGACCTCCTGAAGAGTGAATACACACAAGTGGTTCCCACATTGAAGAATGCTGTGGCCCTGGACGTAGACGTCTCCACCAACAAAATGTTCTGGTGTGATCTGTATCATCAGAAAATATACAGGTATGCGCTCACACACACACACACACACTAGAATCAGGAAGCGCTTTCCTTTTTGTTAAGCTTTTCTGTTGTCATTCTGTCCTCACTCTATCCATCATGTCTGCTTCAAACTGTCACACCTTCTGGTAGTAAGGGAGACACACCTGGGGGCTGTGTGTGTGTGTGTGTGTGTGAGCGAGGGAGACGGAGAGAGAGAGAAAGTGTGTGTGTCAGTCACACCTGGAGAGCTATGTCATCAGTCTGACAGCAAAGGTGATGTGGTTTGTCCTTCACACACATATACTGTATTTGTGCACTCACACACACACACACTTCCACATGTGTGACCCTGATGGTTGGCAGGTAGTGGGAGGAGTCTTCTATTATCTCAGCTGAGCCATATGCTCTCTCTAATTCCACTGCCTCAGTAATCACCACCATTACTCATCTGCATGCACATATTTACACACACATAGACATAGTCCCACGCAAACTCCGTGATACACTCAACTTGTAACAGAGACAGGACAAATGAACTCATTTGTCATGATGAGTGTTTTGGAAGCTGCAAATAAACACGTACACAGATTCGCTTTAAGTGACCAGCAACAAGCGAAGTTTTTAAGTTTAATCTACTTGAGGTTGTTCTTGGTTGTGTTTTCCTTCTTCTCGGCCTTTTAAAAACAAATATTTTGTAATACATCTGCATACAGTCAGCTGATGGTACTGCATTTTTGGTTTGGTTTGGTGCTTATTTAGCCTGGTTAGAGGGCAATTGACAGGCATATGGAAGTCATGGCAAAGTAGAGTAGTAGATGGGGATATGAATAGTTAGGTAGATGGAAAGATAGATTTGCACTTGTTTTAAAAAGCTGAATCTTTCAATCTCAAATCCTAATCAGGTGTGTTTTCTCAAACACAAATAGCAGTGTATTTAAAAATGTTCCCTTCTCATTGGCCCTGTGACAGTGTGGTTTTCCAGGCTAATTTATAGTGATTAGCATGCTATGGGTCGATGACTTGTTAACTTCTCCCCATGATGGAGATGTCTGTTGTAAACAATAATACAGTCAATTAAAGATGCAATCTGCTCAGTGGTCTTAGGCTCATCTGTCTCTGTCGTATCCCTTGCTGCAACCTGCCCTCTATTCATCCCTCCAACCTGTTCATCACAATCTGAGTGAATGTTTCTAACTAGAAATACCAGTGAATACTAGTAATTCTGTAAGTCTGTGTATGTATAGTAGTAGAATAAGTCTGATATTGGCCCAGTCATAGTCATTTGTAATAGTGACTACAGGATTATAAAAACTAGTTGATTGATGATTTTTATTTGGTGAGCTTGTTATTCTTGGACACGGAAAAAATCACAAATCGCTACAATATGGTCTTGTATGTGTTTATATTGCAATTTTTATACCGTAGCTGTTGTGACAGTTCTTAAATAGACCACTTGTTCCAGTAACATGAGGGATGTCATCCACATCCACTTTGCTCTAGCGTTCATTTCATTATGCCCCCTGAGTGAGTGACAGGTGTTGGATCCATGTTATAAACTCTGGGACATGGAGGAGAAGCCTTGGATTATCTATCACAAGACAGAAGCAGGCAAACTTAGCCTCCCTAGATGAAGATGTCTGGAGAGGCAACACAAAGTAACACAGCAAATTAACAACACAATCTGTTTCCAAGTACCTGATTTATCCATCTCTACCTCATCTCTCTCCCCAATTATCTCACTAGCCTCCTCCTTTAGTTAAGCTGCTCTTCCCATCCATATGTCTTTTCTTCAGTCCCCACTTTGCTAACGTGAAGCGTTGTGGTGTAAATAGCGACAGTACGACCACCAACTTTTAACAATTCTGTCTCGTATATTGTTGTTTTATAGCTTTTCTATAGTGTAGGGAATAATATGCTATGCCTAAAATTTTTGTCAAGGAAGGAGAAAGAGAAGGACAAAACTGGGAACAGGGGAATGATCAGAAAGCAAATAGGAAGGAAGTGGAAAATGAAAGATTGAAAAGACAAGAGAGGGGAAGACATAGGGAGGACAAAAACAGAGGTAGTTTGTTTTGTAAACTGCTGATAGACAGGCTCATTCTCCCTTGGAGGTGCTGTTTGGTGGGAGGGCTGAGGTTGTTATAGAGGTGTCAGGTTTGGGTGCCCCTGATGGAATTTAAATAAAGAATACCTGTTTCCTCTACTACTTACTATCTCAGGCATGTAATACACGCAACCATTTCTTCACAAGAAAAGGAAACCAGAATAGAGAGCAACAAATACAATTTCAGTGATAGATTCATCTTCTATTTTATCTGCTTCGCATTTTCTGCCTCATCCTAAATTTCATTGCTTCCAGAATACTAACTGACACACTTCTGCACCACCCAACAGTGCTTACATCAATGAGGCCAGTGACTCATCGCAGCAAGTGACGCTCATCGACTCACTTCACTCCCCTGAGGGCCTGGCTGTCGACTGGGTCCATAAGAACATCTACTGGACGGACTCTGGCAACAAAAGCATCTCCGTCGCCACAGGAGACGGCAGAAAGAGGAAAGTGCTCATAGGCACTGACCTGAGCGAGCCACGGGCCATCGCAGTGGATCCACACCAAGGGTGAGTGGGAGAGGTTTGAGGGTGCAGGAATTTTTGGGCAGTGAATGATGGATGGCGAAATGGGAAGAATGAGGGAGCAGGATGGTGGTTGAACAAGCCCGTGGCCCTCCTTGTCATTCTCAAATAAATATTTGTCTAAAACTAGCCCTCAAATGTGTATTGTAACCACAATAAAAACTATTTGCAGTACTGCACCCATCAGTTAGTTTTACAGATACGATGAGACTCTGTCCTATCTGCTTCTTTCCCTTTGTCTCAGACGTCTTGAGTTCCCCAAAGGACTCTTTTCAAAACTCTACAAAGCCAGACTAGCATGAAATATATGCAAATTAAGCCAAGCTTTCACAGGTTTCTCATGGATACACACATTTAAAAGTGGTCCAAGTTTCCAGTACCTCCTGTTTTGCACAGTATCTGCTTTGGTTGAATGTCTTCAAGGCCTGTTTTAAAAGTGAAACCATTTGATTTTGGAGAGAAAATGAGGTGGAGGCAGAGTCAGACATTGTGTTATAGAGTTCAGCAGATTCAGTCAGTTATTAGTTGCCTTCTAAAAATTTACTGTACACATGAAAACCACAATATTTACTTAGGTATGAGGTGTTGCTAATATCTAACTTGTCAGTGTGTCTTTCCACAGGTTTATGTACTGGTCAGACTGGGGAGGTCATGCCAAAATTGAAAAGGCTGGAATGAATGGCGTGGACCGACAGGTTTTGGTTTCTGAACACATTGAGTGGCCTAACGGAATCACCCTTGGTAAGGAACAGACAAGGCTCGCTGAATAGTGTTTAGAAAAGTAGATACATTTTAAAGGTTATTATGCTGATGTTACTTTTTAAGAAACAAAAAGGAGATTTGACTAAATTCAACAAAAGAAAAGAGACAGAAACACAGCTACAGAGTGAGAAACAAAACAAAAAGAGAAATGGTGAGAGTTGAAAGAATAAAACAGTCTTGGGGGTCCGCAACCCCTGAGTAGCTCTTATTGTTATAGCTCAGTTTGTGTCTGGCCCTCATCAATCAAACCAGTGAGCACAGGCCTCCGAATTAATAAGCCAGACGCTCTGCGCTGTCGATACCTCTCATCATCCCTTTCAACTCCCTCCACGGCACCAGCCAATTTCTCTCAGCTGCCCTTGCCTGGGGAGAAAGAGAGGCACACAGTTGCCACACTCTGTCAAATTGAGGTGTTGCTACATCTGTATGAAAACAAATTATTTTTTGAGTAAGTCGAATGAGAGAGTTGGCCGGAGTTGCACTACACTGCTGTGGGAGAAGGAGTGGGTTATTTTCCTTTGGTCGTTGATTTCATACAGAGCCGAGAACAGAGCAGGTGATTGTCTGAGTCAGGAGAGATGAAGCAGTGAATGAAAAGCACTCTGTTTCTCTTTGGCAAGATAATGTTAAATAAGTTATGTGATTAAATGCGTTCTTTTAAATTAGATATTTCTTGGATATTGTACTTATATTGAAGTAGACAGTGTTCACTTGGATTTATGTAAGTAAAGCTTTGAAATTTAACCTGTGTTGGCCAAGAAAATACCATTTTTCAGCTCAGGTTTGTTCACATCTGAAAGTTAAAATGTCAACTAGTTGACAGAAACAAAAAAGTAGTGGGTAACCATTCATAAATATGCAAACAGATGTTTTTTCTTGATTTTAGAAACCAAATAAATGTTGACAGTAATGACTGCTTAAAAAAAATGACATAAGTGAGAGAGATAAAACATGGGAAAAAAATGCAGTTTCTTATTCATGTACACTGTCATGTTTTTTCCATGTTTACATGTGCATGAAGAGTTATTCTGGGGCTATGTCCTTTGGTGTCAACTACAATGCAATCTACATATTCAATCTATCCACAGCACTACACTGTGGCACTTAGAAATGGGACAGTACAGTTTTACAGTCTAATATAATGAGATAGAAGTGTGAAACACTGAAGTTACCCTTCAAAAAAAGTCCTAACTAATCAGATTGCTGAAGGGCACGTTTATTTTTCCTCGCACAGAAGTCAACCCAGCAATTACAATCACATCTGTGTTTTCTAAGCGCAAGGCCTCAGCCATCATGTCAAAGAAGATTGATGATGTAGCTACTGGGCCATTACATTCATATACTTCTCACCCTAGGCTTTTTTTTTTCTTTTTCTTGGAATGACCTCTCTCTCTTTGGTTTTGTCCCACATCTCTCCTCCATCTTCTTAGACTTGTCCAGCAGGCGTTTGTACTGGGTGGACTCCAAGCTGCACCTGCTGTCCAGTGTGGATCTGAACGGAGACAACCGTAAAGTGCTGCTGTCATCCCATCACCACCTGGGACACCCGTTTGCCCTCACTGTGTTTGAGGTATGATAGGGTTGAGATTAAAATACCCTTAAAGAATCGTACCAACCAATGGTATTGGAGAGCATTAAACCAATAGTTGTGTTTCTAGAAAGTCTCTATCTGAAGGGCAAACAAGATGCTAATGTCCTTAACTGACCTTTAGAATCATCCAAAACATACAGTATACACAGAAAAACAGGTCTGTTCTCACATATCTCTGCCTCATGGGTAACACTTTTCTAGATTTTCAGTGAGGCATATTGAAGCATTGTACACATATTTCTACTGATATAATGTTACTTTGAACTAGAATTGTTCATATTTAGCCTACCTTATGTCAGAAATGGAGGACTGAAAGTACAGCAGTGGTTAATACATGTACTGTATCGAATACTGCATGTCATCAAGGGACATGTATTGCTGTAGACAGCACATATTAGTATTTTACTTTACTAGAGAGTGAGTGGTGAGAGACGTGTGTTAAATCAAGTGACTAAGGAGAGAGATGGAGATGTTTTGGATAAACCTCACAAATATAGTGTCACAGTAGAGTTCAGCAATGGATGAAACTAATTTGGTTGTATTTATTCTCTTGAGTCAGTCTGTTAGAGCACATCATGAATAGATGGCGTGCAAGGTGGAAATAAGAACCAGAATAGCGCAGAGCGAGGGGGGAGGTGAAATGTGATCAGCAGGAAGTGCTTTCTCCATTCCTCTCTTTGCTGCACACTGTGATGATGGGAACCAAAGGGAAGAGGGGACATCCATCATGTCCTGCTGAGTGTGCCTACAAGTGTGTGTGGATGTGTAAAAGTGAATTGAACAGGAAACCAACAGCAGCAGTGAAAGTTCATCCTTGGAGATTAATAGCCCTCAGCTCTTATGGTTTTTCTGTTCTGGTTACAATACACACCAAATTAAGGCAGGTTGTTCTGATTGTTTATTCTCAGCAACTCTGGTTTATTGTGAACTGAAAAAACTTGAACCCTTTTTGTTCATTTAATTCAGTTTGTCTCCTATCTTTAGGAGAGACTCAGAGACATGTTGCGTGTTAAACTACTCACTTAGGAGTAAGGCCCAGTTTTTCCATTTCTGGCTCAGGAACACTAGTTTCAGAGTAATTACAAAACTATAAAAACTGTTGTGGCAGTTCACATGTAATGCATTTAAGAAGAAATGTGTTATTTTTTATGTTAATAACTTGATGAACAGAAAGTTAAAACAATCTTGACAATAGATTGTTCCTTGGTTCTAGCTTTCTTGTCATCTTCATATTCCAGTGATTTCCAGTAAATGTAAACTTCCACAAACTTCACATCGATACTGATGCACTAGTGTTTCTTAATGCTGCAGAGGAAAGACAAAGGGTTCCCATATCAAAGTCTGAACACGCCACCACCAAACACACTCATGAAAACCCTTCCTGTTAGTGTCCACCCCCCACTAAGATACCAAGCCCTGAGGAAATGTGGATCGCACAGACATGCAGAGAGTAATGTTTTCTCTTTCTCAAGCTTTAGTAGCATTGCATTACTATTTATCCACTCTTTGTTTGACTAGAGGGGATAGAAGAGAAGATGAGATGAGTTTGGGGAGAAGAAGCAGTGAGGGGGATGGCGATCAAAAGAAATAAGCAGTCAGGAAGAAAGAAAATTATGGTGCTAAGGCACGTATCTGCACCTTTGACATGAACTCAACACTGTAGGAGGCTTTGAAAAGTACTGCGCCCACACAAGAGCACAAATGTGGTCATATTTGTGTTGCACTCTTCACAAGAAAGGATATGACAGTGATGAATTTAAGAAAGTATTTAGTCACACGGAAATCTGTCAAATTAAAGCTGAAGTGAATATTGAGAGTATGATTTTACCTAGTAATTAGTTAAAGGGGCCATATTCTGCTTTTCGTAGTCTGATGTACCACTTACAACTTAGCAGAAAATCTCTCCTAACATCATCTGATTTAACACCAAGCCCACATTATTTTTTCATAACTTGGGTTGATGCAACAAAGAATACTAATCAAATCCAGAAAAATCAAAGCCTTCAGGATGGGTTGTTTGAGTGTTCATTTGTAATTTTCTTGCATGACACATAAGAGTAGAAGGCACCAAAAAGCTCATCAGACAGATGTGTCAGAGGCCTCAGCAGTTGTTCTCAGAAGAATCATCATAGAATCGTGACAAAATCATCAAGAGCTGTTCTTCCCTTGACTGAAATATGAATACATATCCTTTTAGATGTACTCTAACCTTCTTGACAACTATAGATGGTGAAGTGATGCAGTGCTGCACGATCTATACACGAGAACTTGTGGCCTTGGCCTTTTGAAGCAAAGAAAAGTGACAAATGTAAAGATTGACAGGGGACAACTTGAAAGAGAAAGAAGTAAAGACTGACAGAGACAGAGAAAAAAATATCCACAGATACAGAAATGAAAAAGGTAGAGATGGAAAGATAGATTTGACTACTCTGATATTTGTCTTTCATTGTTTCAGCACCACTGTCATATGTGTAAAGGTTATCTGAGAGAGGGGAAGATAGAGAGATAGAGATGTCAGTAAAAGATGGAAAAGGAGAAGGTGAGAGAAAGGTTAGGTCCACTGATAACTCAGCAACAATGGAGAGTGTTGATTACAGCTGTGAATGAACAACACAGAGAGAAAACACACATCTATCCATATACACACATCAATGGTTCGGCCCCCACAGAGGCGACCTTTAAAGCGGCAATAAAACTGTAAACACAATCTCAGCATTATGGGAAAAATACATATAGGAGCCATTATGACCTAGTGTAACTTTCTTGTTTCATCTCTTTGTCTCACACTCACCACAATTGTCTCTTCGTTCTTCATTTTTTTAACCCTCCTGTGATCTCAGCATCTCAATGTTTTATCTTCTTCTGTGTTATTCCTAATTGATGTGTGCCTGCACACACAAAGCAATCTGCGGTTGCCACAGAAACCAAGTGCTGTAACCACTTGTGCAGCATATTCTGTTATCCTGTAATATCACTAAAGAGATTTGTGAAGAGATGTTAGAGAGAGGAAGAGGAAAAAGTGAAAGATGAGAGAATGGCCTCACAGGTCTGAACTTGCAGTCATGTTTTTCCTGTTTATCGGAGGTTCATTGAGGGGGCATGTTAGTTCAGCTACATTATAAACCATCTCTTCTGTCTCATAAAATTTTGGTTGGGCAAAGATGGGCAAAAATACGATAGCACCTTCAGTTTACAAGGAACAAAACGTGTGCATTTAAGTGCATGCAAATTTAATCAAAGTGCCATTGTTAGGATGAGAAAATATCTCTGCAACAAACTGCAGACTGTTTTTTATGATACCCTCTCATCACCAAAAAAGCACTGCAGGATTCCCAGTGGAGCCTCCTTGAACAATTGCAGTTGCCATTTGTTCTAAACTAAATTAAATGCACTCGTAGCATCTAATGTTTAATGTTCACTTGGGATGTTGTGACATATCAAGTATGAATTACAACAAATACATATATAGACATAGGGAAACAAAATTTTATTCAGGGTTGCAGAAAACAAAAGGGTATTGTATTCCACTACACAATTTCTACGTCAAGCTGCTTGATAAAACTATATGTGAGCACAATCTTTGGGGAGAAATCTATAGACAGTATTGTTTACAGTGGGCTAGCTTGCTTCGGAGCATGTTCCTCTTAAACCTAGTTCAATTGTTATGGAGAAAGTATATCCACTATCTCAATTTGATCAGTGCTAAGGCTGTTCTGTTAAAAATTAGCACAGAAATATCCTTTCAGCTTAATAGTACAAACAATACTGGCCTTCAGTAGCTGATAAATAGGATCTGACATAGACGCAATGCATGCCCATCTGTCAGCAAGCAATGTTCTCTCTTTCTCTTTCTCTCTGCAGGATCACATATATTGGACAGACTTGGAATATGAAGCAATATACAGCGTCAACCGACTGACAGGACGTGATGTGGTAAAGGTAGCCGAACACCTCAACAACCCATTGGACCTAGTGGTGTTTCACGAACAGAGGCAGCCCAAGGGTAAGCCCCACACAAGATCATGATCATGTTGAATATTATGATGATAATGATAACATGGATTTTTTTGTTTTAGTTTGGATTATTCCCAGGGCAGCATTAGAGAAGGAGCTGCAGGTGACAATATTGCATTGGTTTGTTCACTGTAGCATTCTCAGTGGAGTTTGGAGATTTCACATGACTCCCAGCACAGCTCCAACTCAGCAGACGACTAATCAGTTAGAATAAATGAAAACAGTTGAGTTTGAGTGTGCGGGACCTTTAAAGTGATTGCCCAGTGTTGGTCAGTTACGTGTAATGATAATTTAGTTCATGTGCATGCTCCCACAACATAGCAAATATATCAAAGAAATGCTTTTAACATTGCAATCCATGCTAACACAGCCTTAAATTATCCACGTACAAACCGAAGGATCCACTTTTTTAAACGTTCTGAAAACAAGGAATAAATAACCTTGATGTGTGTGATTATATTGATGGGTGTTCTGGGCATGTCAAATAATGCGTTTATTATTTTTCCCCAGGATAGATGCATTCCCGGTTGTGTGCATGTGCTAGTTACTGTCTCTGTGTGTATTTCAGTATGTTTGACAATGTGTGTTACAGCAGAAATTTGTTTGTGTGATGCTTTGTTTTCTCCCTTCACTGACAGCTCAAAGCAGACTTGTCTGAGTGCCAGTAGGGAGCTAATTGCAGTCTCTCATTAATAAATCAAGAGTTCTGCTTAAAGACATATCACAGGATTAAGTATGTTTTTTTCCAAACTGCCAGCAAAAGCACAACATAAACTAGTCTGAATGAAGACATATGAATGAACACTATCTTCCCTATGAAAATACTAGTAGTACTAATACGTGGAATGTTTGATAATATGTGATTTGAACTAAAGTAATTTGCAAGGTAAACCTGGTCTCTTCCCTTTCTTTCACCATTTTCTATTTTTCTGTGTTGCTTTTCTCGTCATTTTCGGTCTGTTGAGCGCAGTACACGTATAAGGCAAAATCCCAAAAGGGGAGATCATCAGTGAGGGTTGGCTTCCACAGTACACCTGCACAAATTCACATATGGCTCAAACAACAACTACCACAAATTCAACCTGTTTTAATCTTTTGACACACTTCTTAGTCTCTTCCTGTCCTCTTTGTTGTGCCTTTTTTATTATTGGATTTCCTCAACCTGTAGCTATTGAAACTTACTAACAACATTGTTTTTTTCCTTTTTCTGTATTACTTAACTTTCTGTCCGTACAGTATGCCCTACCTTCTTATCTAATTTCTTTTACTTCCTTTTCTCTCTGTACTTCAACTTCTCTCCACTGATCTCTTCTTTCCACCACCCGTTCTTCCCCCAACGTTGAATTTAAATGCACTGTCATCATATGTCATAGCATTTCAAAGGCTTGCTTTTCCCAAGAGAGCTTCATTTGTTCTTAATATGGAAAGCAGGTATAGAATATATTTTGGAGCTGCTCAGAATTTCATTTAGACAGCTGTTCATATTACTGTACTGTGCTTGTTACACTGAGCTACTGTACTAAAGCACAAATGCATTCCCAGCTCATTAAAATCTCACTTTGTATAGTGAGTGATGTTGCTTCTACCACCGATGGCTGATGATTCCTGTGATGTGCTGCTCTCTAAAAAAGAATCGACCACGACCTGACCTAGTTCTGGTGCTTCCCCACATGACAAGACTAGCAATATTTTTCATGACTCTGACTCTTGGGTTGGGAAACTAAGTGTAAATGTTTCATTTCTGTTTCGTTTTCTGAGAAAATTTAAGTTTAGATATCTAGATATCTTAACATAAGCATCTCTTCGCAGTATTGAAAAGTAGTTTGTCGAATAAAAAAGAACTGTATTCACTTTTATGCAGTTGCTTATTTTTATTTTATTTTATGTTTTGTAGTTTTCTACAACTGTTTGCTCATACCAGTAACAGCTTGAATACAGTCAATAATTACTTTGATGTTTTTGATGCTGACCAAGACTCAAAACTGGGGCTCTGTCTTCAATTCTTAATAGGCTTTTTTCACTTAACTATTCAGGTCTACAGTACATGTCGTGGAAATAAACAGATTTTCTGTCAAGATGGTCTTTTAAGAGGTTTATTATACAAAGTATAAAAGAATTATAAAGAAATAAGAAAGCACAAAGAAGGAAATGCGACTGAGTTATACAGCAATACTCTCATGAGAGGGTTCACAGCAAAATGAACAAAGAACTAACTGTTACACAACTATTTATCAACTCTACTCCCAAACTATGCTGTCTTCATGGTCAGAGTCAATGGCACCTGGCTCCTGCATACATGAACTTTAGCACATTTATAGTAATAGTAAAATTAACAATTTCCATAACACATGTAAACCTCCATCTTCATCAGCGTAGCACTGACATGGGATTTCAATTTGCAGCACACATTTAAAAAGAACACCAGATATTTGTAAATGGCAATATATAAAATTGTGATTTTCAATGTGTGTACAAAGCCTTAGATGTTTTAAGATGTGTTGAATGATTCATTTATTATATTGCATTTATTTGGGACCAATTACGGAATCATACAGTATTTCTTAAACTCCTTGAAATCAACATCTGTTTTTGCTTGTATCCCTCCAGCCCCAGACGCCTGTAATATGGGGACTTTGCCCAACGGTGGCTGTGAGTACCTCTGTCTGAAGGCACCACAGATCACCGACCACTCCCCTAAATACACCTGTGCCTGTCCTGACGACATGGAGCTGGGACCGGACATGAGGCGCTGTGCTGTTGGTAAGTGAAACCAGTACATCACAGAGTTCAGAAGCACATCTCAAATGAAGGAACGTGAAGTCTACTTCACTGTGATCTCAGGAATTTAAACTCTTCTGGAGTTTGTCTTTCTCTATACTGATGAAAGGAGTCCACCTGATAATTATATATTTATACATATCAATAAATAAATATTCAGCTTTAAACTATTCATTATATTATACATGGGTGGCTGGGGAGAGGTTCCCCATCCCCTTATTTGTCACGTCAACTACAATGTTGGCTCACCACAGCTATGGAGTACCAAACAATTATTTTTTTACTCCAAGTTTTAGCCGCCCATACTGGTATACCCACTCCCACCTTCAATAGATATACACTGAATCCCTTTAAATGTAAAAAATACAGTAAATGTTAAATATACTAAATACAAAAATAAATATTTGGAATCTGCTTACTGCGCAATTCAGCTTTTATATTTCTCCCTATTGATATTCATATGTTCCTTAAATCATAACAAACTATCCTGTTGACTACTGCAGTGCAGTAAGAGCCCTAAGTAGTGTAGTCGTGTGTATAACTCAATTTTTATTGATTGTGATTGATTCAAAAGCTTCAGAGAATTTGTTACCTGTTCTCACAGTAACGCTATCTTGGGAAGTGGGTCAGGGATTCTGACAGCTTACCTATGTTCCCAGCCCACCTTCATTATTTCACTGACCTTGTTTCACCACTCAGCCTGTCCACAACCTCTCTGTACAGTGACCACATTTGTTAATTTGGTATCCATCGGCTCGGTTTTGCACCTCATGTTTGCACATGTAAGGAAAAGGGGAGGTAATAAAGAAGCGAGAGAGAGATGATGTATGTAGGCCACCATTCATAGAATCCCTCAGAGAGAAGATGTAACATTTGTACTCAAGAATTTTGGACTTGCTAATGCAGTGCAAATATTTCTGCTGAGCACTTATTAAGGTTTGATAAAATGGCCTCTTACATTACGTTCCTCTTGCTCTCCACCCCATTATGTCTATTTATAGACTAGAGTAGATTTACAGTTTGTCTATGTAGCCTAAATTTTAAAGCAACCATAAAACCCTGAAAAATGTGTTGTGAAACCCCAAACCACATTGCTTTTTTATAATGATATTTACACTGACATTTAGTCATCATGAATATGTAATATAGATACACAGAAATAATCAGAGACAGTGTTGGTTGTGACAAAAAGGCAGCTTTTTTTAAAGTGGCTGTGAAAGTGATAGCTGATCTACCGCTGAGGCAAAGCAGACATTCAGTGTACTGAATCATACTTACATATAAAACTACAACAGGTACACTACCAGTCAAACGTTTGGACACACATAGGAATTACCATATTTTTCATGAAAAGATACATGTCTTCAGTTGTGTTACCATCATTGCACATGGTTTTCTAATGATCAGTTATCCTTTT
>JAUMHL010000021.1:20311417-20324286 GCA_032362345.1 Sandelia bainsii | reverse complement strand
ATGTTATGAAATCTGCTTTTCTTTCACAAGCATGGTCATTTCTATGTGTGTCCAAACTTTTGACTGGTAGTGTATATACAGTATTATAATTTGATGCTTTCTTTTACTGGCTTTCAGTGAAGTAAATTGATGGCAAAATCAGTGCAATCACCATATTGTAATATTTTGAAAATTGCATGATAATTATTTCCAATAATTATTGTAACTTTATCCTGTAGTACTAATTAAAAGTCTTGAGTTTTCTTTTTAATTTCTTGTTCCATGCTGTAAATAGACACGCACAGACACAAAACACTACAAGAAGTGAAAACATCTATTGTTTTAACATGCTTGTCAACTGTGCTAATGACTTTCACCATGTGTTTCTCTTGTGTAGTTCGACCTAAAACAACCACAACAGCTGCTCCATCCACCACCACAACTACCACCACCACGGCTCCAACTACAAGCACTACAACAACTAGCACAACTGTTAGCACCACCACAACTCCCCGTACCACCACAACAAGCACCACCACTACCACCTCTTCTGCTGCTACCACACTCAGGCTCACAACCAGACGCCTGACCACACAGGGCTCTCCTCAGACTCCCAGAAGCACTTCGACAGAGCAGCCTCGGACTCCTGCTGCCACGAGTACAGAGACGACTGGTTTCAGCAGTACAAGTCAGACATCAACGTCTACGCACACTCCTTTGCTGGGCCCAGCGGCCCCTAACAGCATTCAGAGAGAGACCAATGCCAATCTCTCCCACAGAGGTAAGGATCATGTTGAGGGATGGCTGGTGCATGGGAATGTGAGTTTGTGTGAAGTGCGCAAACAGTGTGTGTAAAATGTTGTGCTGCCATCACTACAGCTACAGCTACCTGCCATTAAAGCAGCAGGGAGCTGAAAACCACCACTTATCAGTTTCCCTCCTTTCTCCAGCTTCTTGTCCCCTTCATCTCACTGTCTCACCATGTGTCTACTGTATAATCATCAGTGGATATATGCTGTAGTATAATGATGATGATGATGATAATAACAATAATAATAATAATAATTGGTATTATTATTATTACTGAAAACGTTTGGTTTGTAAAATGAGAATTGATCATGTCTAAGCTGGAACAACAAGCTGCAAGTGGTTTGTTACTTAAATGAGGACAGTTACTGTGCTATGACATGACCAGCAACTTGACTGAAAATTGATCAGAAGTATGATGGTTATTCATAAAAGCAGTAAAATTTAAATAGCTTTTCCTAACACAATCGCTAGAATGGTCATTCAGAAATAGGTCTAAATTTTTTTATATTCACAGGGTTCAGAGGGGCGTCTGATTTTCCTCAGTAATCTGGATGATATCTAAAGGTTTTGATGAAGACTTTACTATGTCAGGTTCACAATGAAAAGGCCTTAATGTGACTGAGAGAGGCAGAAGGATTGCAGTATAGAGAGAGTTTGCTGCAGATATGATCAGACATGACCAATCTGGAGTTCACTGATTTTATTTGTGTAGAACAGAAAACTAAAATAGCTCATAGATCAAGAGGAGGCCTCACTTTGTTGACTGGGAGGAGGCTTAGTTATGGAATTGATAGACTTGAAAAAACATTTGATACTTTGATGTTGGACAACTTTTACTGCTTTTTGATAAATGCACATTAGTTCTTTCAGAATTTATATGAATACACCAGTCGGTCATTTTTCAACTTCCGTTCTACTTCATTGTATTTTGTCTTTATTTCACTAGTGCTGTTTTTTTAACCAAGGTGTGCCCTTTCATTCTCTGTTTTTCTCTCTTGCACACCCACATACAAACACTCACTAGTGTATCTCTTGGTCTGCTTGCTGTCGGCCCCTCATGAGCAGCATGTAACAGAGCTGTCAGAGCTAACAAATGACAGTCCTCTCCATGCTCGCCTTCCACCTCTCATCACTCATCCTCACTATATGACAGCCTTTCTCACTTTCTTTGTCTTCCTCTGTCTCTCTGCTCTCCCGGTTTCTCTCTCCTCTTCTCGTTTACTCTCACTTTGTTAAACTGGCAGCATTTTTTGTTCTTGCACCAATCAGGCTTTACTGGTATGCCAGAAAAATACCACTTTACAGTTTGTTGCCCAGAAAAATAGTGACAGCAGAATATAACAGCAGTAACAATGCTTTACAAAGCCAAGCCAAGCTAAGACTTAAATTGTGTTTGGAAGCAGAGAAGAATCCTTGATAGCACCACCAAGCAAACTGATAAACCACCGAGCTGCACACCACATGCTACATTGTGATTTTTGGAGATTGCAGTGTTCAGCTTTTTGGTTTGGATGTTTCTAGCCTTCGCTACATAGAGATATTAAGAGGTAGTTGTAATTGTCATAATGCCAAAGCAGCCCTATTATGTTATCAAGTAATTTGTTCTTTACAGTAGAAAGATAACAAATTCTCCCATGAGTGGATTTTTCTGAACTGAGGATAATTGAATTTCTTCTACTGAAAAAATTGTCAAGAAATATTTGTGTGTACATTTTCCACTTTGCATCACCGTTTTCAAAACCAAAAAGAGTGATGCAAAGGCAAACAGTAAACTCAGAGTAAAGCAATGGCACAAAACTTAGAGATATTTCTCGTTGAATTTAGAAACCAGGAGAGCAAGGGCTGAGGTTAAAAAAGCTATACAGCCGGAGATAAGAAGGGAGAAATGATGAAAGTTTTAAATGGGTGTTGGTGCAAAAGAGAGAATTAGGGACAAAGAAATGAATGAAAAAAGGAGTGAGGAGTAAAGCTAAGGATTGTTACAAGGTACAGTAAGAGACAATAAAGAGACCAGACAGGAACAAGCAAGAACAAAGAGCAAAAGGAACATGACAGTCCAGCACTTGAACAGGGAGGACGGGAGTTGAAAAATGACACACTGTTGGGAGGCAAAACAGCTTTTACATGGATAGAAAAAGACGAGATGGAAAAGAGAGGCAGGAGACAAAGTGATTTTCTGGGAATTAGAGAGAATGGATGCTCCAGCTAGTCCCATCACTTTGGGGGCCTGGGTTTCTCAGAGTTACCACGAAGAACATGTTTCCTCTAGTCTCTGAAGTTGTCAGCCTCCTCGCCACACCACAGATGAGAGGTGGAGCAGACACGGATGAGAAAATGGGGCATGAACAAAACGCGTCTCCAAACCCACGGGCCATGTGTTATAATTCTCATCTCAGTGCACACTGTCAAGTTTGTAGGCATCAGCTGTTACACGTGTGTGTTGCTGTGGTTCTCTTGGTGGAGTGGAGAAAAACCAGAGTTTAAGGAAAGAAAATCAAACAAACAATAGCAGGTACAAAAAGCTCATATACTGAACATGTATGGTCTTCATTTGATCTTTCCACATGTAATCCCCTTATTTCATCAGTCTTTTGACAATACTCCAAACAAATGTCCAGATGACATCATCTAAAGGAGTTCAGATGATGTTATGATGACATGTTACTGGATATACTGTAGATAACCAACAAATAATAATAGAGGAAGTTGAATATAGGGCTATAAATATGAAAAGTTTCACAGAAGCAAACAACAGCAAATTCTTTTTGAATTTAAAATCCCTCCGGCAATAAAAGCCTTAATGAAACTGAGACAGTTTATTATTTTTTCTTCCTCTTTTTCATTCTCTCTCTCTCTCCCTCCACTTTCTAGGTCTGCTTCTTTCATAACTGCTCCTTTAATAAGATTCTATTAATCCAGCTTTTAGAGTCTTAGGGCCTTTTGGACGTCACTCATACTTTAAGAAAAGCCCAATTCACTTCTGCTGACTCAGGAGTCAGACTCACTGTGCGGACTGATGTTGTGTCACCCACTGTGACTCTTAATCTTATGTCTTTGTCTGTGTGTGTGTGTGTGTGTGTGTGTGTGTGTGTGCATGCATTTGTGCATTTATCAGTAGTTTATCCTAAATATGATTGCAATCATTAAAGAAGATGTGTGTCTTAATTTTATGTCCCATCAGTCACATTCCATCTGTGCTTTTTTACCATGCATACATTTGCAGAGTCTCTTTCCAGAAGAAGCTAGTCAGTATGCACAAGCAGCACTGTGATTTCTTCGGTTAATCTTCCTCAGTAGACTTGATTATAGCCATCTGATCACACTTTGGCTAATAGCTAGCCCGCTGCTAGTAGGAGTGTTGGGAGCAGGATTAATGTCAAAGCTCTACACCAGAATGTTGGGGTGGGAGTTGACAGGGAAGATCCATGTCTACAATAAATGACCACTGGGTTTTCTTTTGGCAAAATATGGACACATGCTGTAGATTAGGAATGACCACAAACAAACAACATGTGTTTAAGATCCTTCCCAAGGTCACCTGCAATCTCTGTGTTTTTAAACCTCCAGTGTATGATGTATTCTATCCTGAAGTCAGATGTGGTTTTGAATTGTATTAGTACAAAATCTGACACATTTCTTGTTGAAACTACATTTTCTCCTCCTATATTAAAAAGCATCATGTTGCATTTATATGCAGAGATATACTGTGTGATTCATCCGCATGTCATTTACACATGGTGTTGTCCCTAGTCCAAAGTCACATCAGATGGATTCACTGCCCTTATATTATGCAAATACTGTATATCATAATATGTTTTTCATCACGATGCTCCTCTGCTGTATCAAACTTCTTCCTCAGTCTAGCAAGAAGGCCTGTTGGGAGGCTGCAAAATTTTGCACACATTTTATTTTTTTTTTCTCTTTCTGTTAATCTCAGCTGCGACTGATCACTACCTCATAGGTAACAACATCACAGTAGCCGTTCTGGGGATAGTCATTCCCATCGGTGAGTACTCTTGACTTTCTCAGTGTGTTGTGTTTGCTTTTTGCTTGCTTGCTTCTCCCTCCTTGCTCCTGCATATCAGCTAGTTGCTTAGTTCCTGCATGTTGTGTGTGGATGGGACATTTAATGTGTCTGACTTGTGTATGTGTGTGTGTTTATGTATCTGCATGTTTGTGCAACTGGATTTTAATGTGTTTTGGCTCCCTTCTGACTGAATAAAATAAGTATATCTTAGATTTAATATGAACAATATGTGTCTTTTGAACCTGTGTTTCCACATGTTGGTCTCAGCAGTAGTGTTTGAGAACAAAATAACAGTTTAGTTATCGAGAAAATGCAATGGTCACACAGATATTAACCAACAAAGCAAATCAAACATATCATGTTTTGTCATCCCATTTGACCAGCTGTTATAGGATTAAAAAGCCATGCTCCCACTCGGATAATATAGTATGCTCACACTGCAATCAATTCAGTGCTCTGACCTATTTCTGTGACCCAGTGGACTGAGAATGGGTTAAACATTTTTTTAAATGAATGGGGGACTAATGAGACAAAATTATGTATTTGGCTTAGAGCAGTGAGAACTTCTGACCTCGGAATTAACGTGAATGTTGGTTTGGGGTGGGGAATAAAATCACTTTTATGCCACTACATCATACCATTCTAATAAGAGGAGTAGTACAAAGAGAAAGCAAGTCATTACATTGAAACCAGCTCAGTAAAGTTAATCTAATCTATTAGCTCTGATTTAAATGAAAATCTGATTTTTATGAAAATATTTAATACTTTAATGCCTAACCATGTTGTGCCTCTCCGCCATTCATTGCAGCCATAAATTCTACATTTTTGGCAGCATTGATACATTAATTATTGTTGGAAGTCCACAAGGGCCAGATTTCTGCACCCCAGTTCACCAATCAGCACCACGCCCACCCACAGCTCCACAAGGGGAAACAGCCCAACAATCATTATCTGTATTTAGCCAAAGTCAGGCTGTTGTACCAATTCCTAATTAAAGTGCTTTTTTTAATGAAAAGTAAATGCAAAGAGCATTTGGAGAAGAACAAAGGAGAATCTGGGGTTTCCAACCCAGTCACACAGGGATATAAAGTGCGTATCCAATAAAAGAGCAATTAGATGGGGCTTCCACAGGGAAATGCAGACACATACGTAGATGGATGTGGGCAGGCACAGATTAACACTCCCCCCACACACACTGGTTTTATCTGTCCTCATTGACATACCACTGGTTTGGCTGTTGGTCTCTCACTCTTCACACACATGTACTCGTGTACAGGCATTATACACACACATGTCCTACAGGGAAGCTAGGCAGTCATGCATATGGTAATGAGAGGAGAGAGCAGAGCTTATCTGAAATCCAATCTCCCCCTCTCTCTCTCTCTCTCTCTCTCTCTCTCTCTCTCTCTCTCTCTCTCTCCTTTCCTCCTTTTCTCCTTTTCTTCCCCTGTCCGTTTTCCTCCCATAACCCCACACCAGAGTTAGGTCGTCTGCAGATAGTGCCTTTTTTGCCTAGGCTAATTATAAATCATAGCCGAAGTGTAGCACAAGGATAACATGCTGATGGCAGTTGAGCAGCCTTACTGAGCCTTTATTCAAGGAACTACAAAACCCTAATCACTTCCTTCAGCACCAGAATGCTACTAAATGTAATAGAAAAGTCTGTGTGATTCAGTCTTTGTGTGTGCATGTATTTGTGTGGGTCTGTGTGTGTCCTGGAGGCGGGGTTTATAGTATGTGTATGACAGTGCATGCAGGCATTCATTACTGCATGTGCATTCATGTTTATGAGTGTTTTTGATCATTCTGTAAGATTGAGACTAGGAGGGAGTGTAATAGAATGTATGTATATAGTACGAAGGCTCATTGTTTCAGTTTTTAACTGCAAAATAATCATATTCTTTTTAATAGCTGATGTGTACATAAGGTTTCCTATGCTCCTTCTACCTAAAGATTTATATTATATACTTTTTTTATTCTATACTTGTCATTTGGCAGATGCTTTTATCCAAAGCTTAACTTACAAGAGATGTACACAGACATACCAGGAGCAACTTGCGGTTCAGTGTCTTCCCCAAGGGCACCCATTCATTTATTGAAAATGTTTTATAATGGTAGTAATAACTGTTTCTCATGAAGTGTATCATCTACACTGTCAAATGTTGTGGGAAATACTACTATAAACTCATTTAATAACTTAATTAAATAACCATTTTTAACAGTTGGCTTAACAGAAATTACATACATTTGATTATGTATGATTTAGAAAAATAAAAATGATGAGCCCTCGCTACTTCAGTGAAGGAGAGTGTGAGGCGTGTTTGTGCGTGTGAGTGCTTAAAGCGCCGCTATGTGTCCCCTGGGCTGTGTTAACGCTCCCGCCGTGTGTTGTTGTTGTGTGTGTGTTAAACACATGCAGTCCCTATCCTTGCCACAGTGGTCATTGGATTGCTCTGCACCGGCGGATACCTGGTTTGGCGCAACTGGCGGCGGAAGAACACCAAGAGCATGAATTTCGACAACCCAGTTTACCGCAAAACTACAGAGGACGATGACGACGAAATCCACATTGGCCGACACAGCGAGTCTATCGGTCACGTCTACCCAGCAGTGAGTGGCAGCCACAGTCAGCCATTCATAGCACTCCCTCTAGGGGGTGGCACCACAGACAACAACTCTCACTGGTACTCAGGGGCGCCGATGCTCTCCAGCGGAAAATGAAAGAAGCTGCAAATGAAAGGAAGGAATTTGGAATTTGGCAGGATGTGCTGGGGTTTGGAAAAGCCCGTTTGTTGTACATGTAGGCCTGGTGCAAAGAAAGAACAGGCTCGCACATGCACACATCCACATGCTCACAGATGATTTGCAGTAATCACAGAAAAAAATGGATAATATAATATACGGACATAAGCCCTTCACCAGTTCACCGTGTTCACGTTCACTGGTCATTATCACACAGTACATACATTTATTATCTTCACATCATTGTCGCCAACCTGCCATCCCATTTATTCCTATATTAGTTTTTGTGGTTGTTGAAGTGTTTGTCCTGTTTCTGGGAAACATACTCTATATTTTAATGGGCCCCTTTATAGACACGTGTACTTCAAAATGGTCACTAGACAACAGAAATGTGACACAAGGTAGCATGCTTGTCAGAGAGTAAAATGTTTCTTTTGTTATTTATAACAAAGGATCAGCCAGACATTAGGCGACACTTAAATAATTACTGCTGCTGCAGAAGAATCTGTTTATTGGTAGACAACAAGTTATTTTAATTGTGAGATGCCTTTGAGCAGACAGAGGACTAGCTTTATAGTCCCTGAGAGAAAGGACATCGGAGCACAGGACAAGAGCACTTTGCAAATAATTGAATAAATTCAGTCGATAGTAGCGTCATGACATTGCCCTTAATATGAATGTTATTTTTTTCATTACAGTACAAATGAGACATAAAAGATAAAGAGGGAGCACAAATCAGAACCAAAGACAGTTAAAAACAGAATTAATCTTCTTCGAGCTGCCGTTGTAGAAACCACAGATATCAGCGTCATGAGTTGCAGATTACCCTGTTGATTTCCCATTTTTTAAGACAGACTTTAGCCCATAAAGTCTGTCTTAAAAAAAAGCTGTGTTACCAACAGCCTCGGGAGACAATGCCTGCTCTGATTTGCAGTCAGATGCACTTAAATTAAAGGGTGTCATCAGGACACTTTGGACAGTTATTGAATATATTTGTTGTTTTAGGTATTGGAGAGCAAGCAGGGAAGAGCAGCCAAAAAGGATTATGGGGGAGGCGGAGGATGGGAGTCTAGTGCTTTGATCAGTTGGCATGGTAACACAGATTTCTTTGTGTTGCGCTGGAGAGAAAGGAGGCAAGGAATTCAGGGAATCATTGGCATGATGACAGGCTGGAGACACACACACACACACAACAGGTGCACAACTGTGTCATATTAAGATTCAAGGTCGAAGTAACAACCGCCCCCAGTTAAAGGCTGCAGAGAAGAAACTGCACTCCTTCTGTCTTGTCTTCACATTTTATTATTTACTTCTGCATAAATGTCTTTTGTTGTCTTTTCATCTTTTTACTTGTTTTGTTCCTCTCCTGTCATCTTCTTTCCTTTCCTTTCGGGTCAATGTGGCAACTCAGGCAGCCAGAGAAATCAGGTTGGCATTATGTGGGCCAGACATTTGCAGCCGTAGGCAAGCATCCTTCATTCTTCGCATAGAAACAGAGCGAGGGGCTGAACAAAGGGGAAAATTGGGAAGTGCACAAGAGGAAGGTCAAGGAAAGGAGGGAAAAGTGAGGACTACAAGGAGGAGAGAGAATGGAAATATATAGAGCTGCCTTTTCTGGGCTTCCATCAAGATTCTTCTTCTCTGTTCTTTATTCTACTCTATTTTTCCCCCTCTGTTTTCTATCTCACTTCTCTGTCTGCCCTTCATCAGCTTACTGTGGTAACAGTTTTTTATCTGCTGTTTGCAGCGCGTGGCTCTCAGTCTGGATGATGATGGCTATCCCTGAGGAGGGGGGAGTACAGTCTGGCCCTCCCAATCCCATCCTGCCCCCCTCCTCTCACCACAGCCTCTACACCACTACAGTGAGGCCAGTACAACGCAGAGGAGAAAGAGAAGGAGTCCCATTTTGTTGCAGGGATGACTGATGTACTTTTTGTAGATCCCCCTTTTTTTCTTTTCTACTTTCTCCACTGGTGTAACATTACTACCACTACTAGCCACTATACTACTTCCTTTACTGCTAGATATTAGTAAACTCTGCTACACTCCTCTCTTCTCTCTGCCTCATTAGCAGTAGTGGTGTGTAAAATGCTGCTTGATGATTTTGTTCAAACTAACCTCATTCGGCTGTCTCAGTGCACTTTGTAAATAGAAGGCTGCCTGGCCACCATACAGGAGGAAAGAAGCCAGCATGCATTATTTTTTTGCATTTACTTTATTTATTTGTATGTGTTTGCTGTTGTAAATATGGCATCGGCATCTCTCAGAGCACAGTACTAAAGGCTGATTTGTTCAAGTTTTCCAGGATTTCAGTAGTAGGCAAGGATATTATTTTTCTTTATAGTTCCCCTTACACCTCGAGTTGACAAGACAGATTTGATAAAAGGGCAGTGTCATCTTTACACCCAGCCCTAAGATTTGCCTCTTGACACTGTATGCAGGGAAGCAAAGCTAAATATAGCCAAGGGGAAAGGAGGCAGAAAAACTGATGAGGTTGTCTGCATGTGTGAGGTGATTTTAGGGTGAAGGAGTAAGGGAGTTTTGTTTTTCTTTGCGGGGAATGGAAAGATTTGTGCCACCAGAGGGTAGTGCCTCAAGGCAAAGAGCAGCAGGGCAGGAAAGGCAGAGGATTATGGGTAATCCACCCACCTGCTGTCAGAAGTATGCATATGGTTTATAATGAACTTGGGATCGTTTGCTCTTTTGCAGCCTGTGTTAGGAGTTATTTGTTTAGTTTGTTCAGGATATATTATATGATATTTCTGTGAAGATTCTCAGTCATCCAGGTGAAGTTGTCTGGAAGTTGAGTCATGGCAACTGGACTTCTTTCTTGTATGATATTGTTTTCTTCTACTGTCAGCACAGAGTAAACACCTTTAAGTGATTCTGTTGCGATATGAAAATTGTCCTTTGAATTACTGAGGTATATGACTTTCCAACTTATCATAGTGCATGTATGTAAAAGTCTGCTCATTTTAGAGTTATTTAGGAAATTCAAAAGACTGGGCATTTTATGTGTTTTCTGTTGTTTAGTAGATGGATCTGTTTACGTTTGAATGCATACTAGTTGCACATACAGGACTGGAATCCTATTGAAATTAAGTATAAGACCATGAAGTATGATAAAACATCAGGTTATATGGGCATCAGAGAGTTTCAGCAGAGCAGCACCAGCTTTATTCTTGACTACAACAGTTTGAAATGGAGATTGCAACCAAATATCAGTGGAAAAGAGAACATCAATATATGCTGAGAAAGAAAGAGGAAAATGAAAACAGACAAACAAGAGTAAGGTGAATGTTTATTTTGTATTAAGCTATTGACATGAGTCTTTTTGCTGTACCTTTGACTCTAATTGTCTTTAAAACTATATTGTTCTTATGGGCACAATTTCACAATTGATTAAATTTGATGTAAACTGTGTTTCAAAACTTAAATGTATCTTTTTAAACTTCTGGTAAACAAAGACACTTGAGCACACTGTAAACAGTGGCTACAGCAGCCCTGGTGTCATTGATTCAGGGCCTGATAACTGCCGCATTTTTTCTCCCTTTCTCAACAATGTAACTGTGTGTTTTCTGGAGGATGGATGGTGTGGAAAACAAGCCCACATTTAGAAGAAATCACTTTCTGCTGTCACTGGCTGTTCATTGTGGTTGTGAGTAGCCTCGGTTTGTATGAACAGATGAGTAATACGCCGAGGTTGACTGAGCCGAACACTGATTTGATTTGAAAGCTGGATAGAGAGGAAATGTGTAAACCAGCGTAAAGAGCTGATCTTCCATTGGCTTGCCACAGACATGCTTCCAGCCCATTGAATCAGATGGAAATTATGCACAGTGAATATTGCAATAATTGCCCATAATGTGTTGTAATAGTGAATTTCTAATAGCTGTTATGGCAGAATACCATGGTAGCTGTTTGAAGTAGTGATGGCAAATTAGCAACTCTGCTATTTGGGATGCAATTTAGCTTCAGTAAAGACCATTTTGACTATATTAAGCATTAAATAAGGTCTAGAGCAGTTTTCCATTGCACAAACTATACATATGACCCTTGTCTTCCATGGTTAAAATAACAAATCTGAACAATTTAATATTTCAGTTGAGAAGTGCTTTTGTTTGCTGCATCTTGTCTTTTCATACACCTGATATATGACTGAATAACAAGCAAAAAAGTACATAAGGCAAACATTGTCTTCCAATATAGGCTCAGTACAAACTCAGTACGTATTCACTCGGCTATACGGACAGGTTGTGTGTACAAGAAGAAGAAATTTGGATTACTCTTAGTTATTATTCACAATTCTCACTTCCTTTAGTTCTTACTTTCCTTCTTGGAAATGTTTTTTCAGTGTAGATGCTGGAGTGTCCACCAGGGTGGAGGTGAGACAATAAAAACAGACTAAGACAAAGGTGGGCAGGAAATGACTGCCAGGATTTAGCCTACACCATATGCGAGCAGGTTTGTACTTGGAAGATGAACAGTGGCTGATTTATTTTGCTGGATTTCTGCTGATGTTGTGTCAGTAATCCGGTGCTCAGTTCCCTCACCTCCCTCAGAAGGATGCCACTGTTTGCTTTCAGCTTATCATGCACAGCGGACAATTTGTACGTAATGATGTGATGTGTTGAAGTGTAGTCTTCTTCAGCACTGCACTCCCCTATGCCTCTAATGAAACAGGACTGAGCACAAGAGGGAGGCCATATCCTAGCATCTTAACCTCGTACAGAGAGACAAAATAAAATAAATTACACATTGAGGAAGACTGTGACACACTCAGCGTGATCCTGGACTGGTGTGGTAGGCTCCTGCAGCGTTTGTTGTCACTAATGGTCACAATTTCTGATTTTGTTTTTCATAGAAACTGAACCTGAAGGAAAGTTGTAGATAATGATGTAAGATGCCAGAGGTCAAATACAGGATATTTGTGAATTTAAGACTAACTGAATTGAAAACCCAGTGCTGGATTGAACCATGAGCTGAGTAAGCTCTGCACTCCACATTTTACCTCATGTCTGTGTTTGCTTCAGGCCAATGGAGTTCCATATTAAGGGCTTGCAGCTTGAAGAATAAATTGCTTATTTATTGGGGTGACTGAGCCTGGTACTGTAGAAAGGTTATTATTGCTATAGTGTGAAACAGATTGGCTGGTGCTCTTTGTGGCCACCTTGAGAGCAGCTGTCTCCACTGGCAAGGATGCTGAAAAAGTCCAGAAAGGGGCTTTTGTCATTCATCATATACACTACTCACAAAAAGTTAGGGATATTTGGCTTTCGGGTGAAATTTATGGAAAACGTAAAAAGTTCAC
>JAUMHL010000021.1:20295038-20311317 GCA_032362345.1 Sandelia bainsii | reverse complement strand
ACCTGTAAAGGTTATAGTGCATTTTAGGTTCATCCTGAAATTTCCCCCGAAAGCCGAATATCCCTAACTTTTTGTGACTAGTGTAGTAGGTAGTTATTGGTAATTGGTAGCAGAGGAAATATTGTACTTTGACCACATGCTTTCTCGACACTTTTTCTTCTTATTTATAGAGCTCACTTAAGCCCTAATCAGTGCTCTAATGTCAGCATCATCATAGTTTTACTATCAGTCAACTCCATAAACAAGTGTCTGCAGTAATAAGTATAAGGATCAGTTTGAACACGCTGAAGAGGTTTAGGAATAATACACTGTGTGTGAATGTTTATGTACATATGTTAAGTTATTCGGTTTAGTGTCATACAGGTACTGTGTTGTATGGCTATTCATGTTTCTCACTCTAGGTCAGTTTTTTGTTAATTTACTTGAAGTCTTTGAACATTATCCTAGTAGCTGCTGCTTAGAAGAACCGCGTGCAACATGAAACACAATATCTTGCACAAAGTTACTCAACTGGAAATGTACTGTCATGCAGTTTAGCTTATTATGTATTTCGTGAAGTGTTGTTTATTGAATTTAATAGTGCATCTATGCTGCAACAAGTTGAAGATGTTTTTACACACTAAATATTTAGAGCCAGTTGCATCAGTAGTTTGTACATGTAAAACTTAGCCAAGTTGTGACTTAACTGGAGATTTACTCATGACTAAATTAAAATGAAGTATAGCCACACAAACCTGTTGTTACTAAATATTTACACGTAGTAACTGCCAGGTGTAATGCTAGTTTTAGCTGCCTAACATTGGCCTGGTAATGAGTAATGGTCAAAATATCTGACACTCAGATCAATCAGTCAATGAATTTACAAACAGTTGGTGCAACTCTATCCTGCTAATAGATTTGAATATTTACGATGACTAGGATATAAAGTACACATTTTCAATGAAATATCAGTGTTAGGTAGGTTCTATTCATCTAAATATTTAACTCCTGATTTAAACTAATACTCCATTAAAGCATTGGGAGATTCTTAACAAATCATAATGCACAATATGCAGCTTTCTACCACAATAAGTCAAACAATTATGTCAAACATGACATTAACAATGATGCGTCTTATTTATTGTATTGGATGTACATATTATTAAGTAATCAAAGCAAAGACTTGCATTCCTGATAACCACTTACTATAATGTAACTCTAGGCTGTATTTATGCTGCTCCTGATTTGTGCTCCACTTTTAACTGTCCTGTCGCTTGTCCTTTCTTCTCTCTCTGCACTTTTCTAACCCCAATCTTTTCTGAGCAGAGTATCTGACCCATGCTGCTTTAACCAGGATACACTGACTGCTTTCTATCATCACTCATATCTCTCACATCCCTCCTACACTTGACAACTTCATGCACTGTGACTGTGAGGCTTCCAGTCTTTTTATGGTTTTTATGGTACTGAATTTTACTTTGGAGAGCAAAGTCAGCATTGCTTTCTCAGTGGTCTCTCATTCTCTTGCCCTCCCATCTTCATTTTAAGCATCTACATCTTTCCTTTGGCAAGGGCTATCAGTCTTTGGGTAGACAGAAACAAAAACACACACTGGACAAATGGGGATAAAACACAGGAGGAAATCACCTGGAACCCCAAAAGTACTATGGAAGTCCCCCAGAGATGAGAAAAGAAAATCTCCCGCTTCTGAACCAGCGAACAGGCAAACAGGCACGCTCAGCCAGGAGAAGCGGCTCCCCCTCTGGCTACAGATTTGGGCCCTCTTTGACTCTGCTTGGCTGGCATTTAACTCTTGTTGACCCAGTGACTTTCCTGCACCAACTGGTTCCTCATTTTATCATGTGTTTTTTGTGGACTGTTAAGTGTGTAAGCGAGTTTTAATAATTTGCTCTGTCTTTCTCCTCAACAATCCATTCACAGTTTTGCTCCACTTGATGTTTGATTACTTGAAAGGCAAAGTTGAGTCGCCTACATTTTTCTACCCGTCAATGTAAAATGAAGGTTGGGGGAGAAGACGATGACGGGGAAGTTGTGAAATGTGTTTGTGTGAATCTTTTTAATGGGTCAGGATGATGATATACAGGGGCAACATTTTGATAAATAAATGGTACTGTCACTCATTTGGATATTTTACTTCAGCATTGATTTAGGTAGGAGAAACATGTTGGCTCCAGTTTTTCCAGAAGTGTCTACCTGCATTTTCTCAAAATGTTGCTGATGTGTCATTAACTGCAAGAAAATTTCCCAAACCATTCGGGGCCCTGTCCATTCCACAGCTATACGACAGGCATTTTTATATGCTGTTTGTTGCACAAAACTTTTCAAGAAGCCTTCTGCACTGTGTAAAGAGATAATGTTCTTAGGAGGGGAGGAAAAAAAAAGGGGGGGGGGGGGTGATCCAATGGTACGGTCGAATGGTTTTAAATCATGACTTGTACATACGTTTTCATACAGCAAAAAACTTTTTGATAATGTTTTAAATGTATCTGTAAAAAAAAATGTACATAAACCTCTGGGGTAAAAAGGAGTGTAGACTATATATGAATTTATTTGTACACAAGAGCAATGGATTTCTTTACTACTTGATTGTAACAAAAAATTAATAATCTGCCAAAGTGTTTTTATTTGACTTTTCTCCTGTCTCTTCCTTTTGTTTGTTCTGTTTTTGTTGTTGTTGTTGTTTCTCTTTAACAGCATTGCAGATTTGTAGTGTTCATACTGTATTTAATTCTGTTGGAATAGATTCTGTTGTGTGTGTTTGTTTTTTAAGTTCAGTTATTTTAATTTATTGGTGCCTTGTTTTGTGCTCCTGTATACTTTCATTCTTTCTGTTTCTTCTCTGTGTTACGTGTCTGATGGAGGGCAGGGGCGGTTAAGTGGCGGGTTGGTGAGGGAAGGGGTGGGGGGAGTTAAAACCTTAGCAACTTCTGTACTTACATTGAATATCTGTACTGTATGCCAAAATGGTCTCACTCACGTTTCTATGAAATCAAGCTGTTGATAAATATCTCTATATATTGATATATTAAATTTATAAAAACTGTCCAACCTTTTCTGCTGATAGTTGATCTCGTGTCTTTCTGCACTGTATCTGGAAGCTGCCTTCTTAACTTGTTCACCACCCATGTAAGGAATCCATAAAGAATAGTAAACTTACACAGAATCAGTATTCAGATTTCAGTACTTCAGTTCAAGCCAGAGTTATAATTCGTAAACCACATTTCATCACTTTTTATTGACTTATAGTGAGGTGAAATGCCACGCCTGTAAAAAGTATTCTTTCCCCTTGGAGGTTTTCACTTTTTGTTTTTATACATCACTGAATCATGATTGACTTACTTTAGCTTTTGGGATACAAAGCTTAAATAATATACTCCTTCATATCAAAGCAAATACAAATCTCTGCAAAGTAATACAAATTAATAAGAAATGTGAGACTGAAAATAAGTTAAGGTCACTCACCTAAATCATCGCTGGTGCAGTCAGTTGGTTTAAGAAGTCACACAGTTAGTTAAATGGAGATCACCTGTATTGTAAGTACATCTGTATCTGGAAGATCCATTTACTGGTGAATCAGTATCCTGGTCCAAAAATACACCTTAAAGACATAAGAACACTACAAACAACTCCTCAAAAACATTACTGAAAAGCACAATTCAGGGGATGGATGCAAGAACATTTCTATGTAACTGAGTGTCCCTTGGCGTAAAGTTAAATTCACCATTAAGAAATGTAATATTACCTTTGTGCCACTGTTACAGTAAATAGTTGGATACTAAATCTGGATACTACAACCCGCCTACCCAAAATGTGATAGTTTTATCAGAATGTTTTACACAGGTTTTACAACCAGTAAAGTGTACAGTACAAAACTATCTACATTTGGACATTTATGCTGCATATAAAAGGGCACTAATCATACAATATAGTTCAATACTAGTACAGAGTGTTTGGTGTTATCAGGCAAAACTAAATTAGTAGAGTTATTCGAGTCAGAATGTCACAAAATGAAAAAGCTAGGGGTTTTTTTCAGAGCAATTTTGGACAAAATTTGTCAAAATGTCTCAGCATAAGTAATAAAGGTGTTTGTTTTTGTTTTTGCAGTTTCACTATACCAGTTCATAACTGTGGACACTTCAGCAGAGCAACTAATTCACTCAGAGGAAGCACACCTGCCTTGTGTTTCAAATAGTCAATTACGTTGAGTTTAACCTTAACTTTGAAGCTAAAATGTATCATTCCCAATTTGAGTAGTATAACAATTTTAGTATAACATACCATGAAATTCACTACAAATACTGAATGATTCCCACAGACAGGTGGTTACTCCCAAACAAATGTTCTGAACATTTGTTGTTTTCCTTAGATGATGGATAAAAATGTCACCAGTGCCCTCCTTGTTTGTTTCCTCTTTGTCTATGTCACTCAGCTCTCTAGAGAACATGACAAGTTACAGTAAAGGGAAGGAGAAACAGAAGTGAAGATAGAGGGTAAAATAGACTGTCAGTGAAAGAAAAAAATAACAGCAGCCAGGGACGTGTGTAGTCCCTGGAAAGTTCTGAGGAGTGACAGTTCACTGGAGGTTTGATGGATGAGCCGATGGGCAGAGCTGGCTGAGTATATGGGTGCTTTTTGGCCTGCTCGCTGTTCCGGGGCTGCTGTTGCTGTTCAGTGAGGATTCAGCCTGGCTGGTTTCCTGCACTGTCATCTCCCCAGGCGTTACAAAAGTCAAGTCGGCTCCTGGTTTCACTGAAAAGTCATGATAACTGAAGATTAAGGGCTTTTGGAATGGGTTATGCTTTGAACTTATATGTCTGCTAAAAAGAAATGTTAAATTAAACAAATCTTTTTTGATTCTGATATTGTGGTCACATAGTTTGCTTTTTTAATTATTTGGGGGCAGCAAGTAGTTCAGTGGGTAGAGCAGTCGTCTACAAACCCGAGGGTGAGCAGTTTGATTCCCAGTTCTACCAGGCTACATGTCGAGTTGTCCTTGGACAAGACATCAAAACCCCACAGTAGCACTGACATGTACTGTCTGGTAGCTGTCCAAACAATAATCCCCAAGATCCCAAAGGGGATAAAAAGAGCTATGTCATTATCATTATCATTAATTGTCACATGGTCAGTTAATTAATAATCCAGCATGCAGGGTGTTTGCAGGACTTCACTTGAAATGTGCAACTCTACAACTTACACACTAAGTTTTAGATTTCAGCATATCAGCATATCAGCATATGGCCTTCTTGAGGGGAGTGTCTTGTCACATTTACCAATGGTTTTCCCTATCCTTAGGGGATTTGTTGATTCCCCAACCGTAACCTAATGTCCATCTTCTGTCAAAAATATGTTAACTAGTACCTAACATCAACTATTTTCAGGCTGAAATCATGCATTTAATGTAATTTAATGTAGATTGCGATGGACTGGCGACCTGTCCAGGGTGTACCCCGACTCTCGCCCAATGACAGCTGGGATAGGCTCCAGCACTCCTGCGAACCTTACGAGGACAAGCGGTTAGGAAAATGGATGGATGGATTTAATGTAGAGTAAATAACAGGTGTTTCAAATTTACTGGGGCAATCAACCCGAACATAGAGAGAGCTTCAACATCAACATGTCCAGAAGAATCACCAAGCACTAGAGGCTGTTAATAGTCTCTCTATAGACTCTATATCTATGCTCAGCTTGATTGGTTACCACGAGGATTCTGGTTTGAAACACCAGTCAGTTGATGGTTGACTTTTGCTGTTGAAGCCTGCGTGCTGAGCTGCTGAGTCCTAAAACTTAAATTCATTCAGTTCTTCCTGAAGGAAAATGCAGTAAAAATTGTGCCTCTAAATGAGACAAAAATCGATCTTGCAAAACTGAGGGTTAGAAAAAGAACTTTCAGGGCATTGAATAGAATATTTGTGTTGCTAATTTGTTTCGAAGGTCATAATTATATCCATTTTATGGATGTCCTTCTAAGCCATTTTATATATTTAAACAGTTTCAGGGTCACATGGGGCTTGTGCCAATTCCCACAATGGACAGCAGTCTGGGAATAAACGTGCAACAAAGCGCCAGTCCATCTCAAGTCCAACACAGATAGATTGACACGTTATACCTCTGGGAAATTTAGAGTTTCATATCTCTTCACCTGACCATGGACATGTCTTTGCACTGTGGAATGAGACCAGAAAACTGTGAGGAAACCAAACACAGGGAGAATTTAAGGTCTTCACACCATCCACCATGTTGTATTGTAACTATAATGTCATTTTTCTGTTCAAACCTTTAGAGTCTTTGTAACAGTCCACTTTCAGAGCACTATGGTGGCAATCCATCCTCCCTCCACAACAACACTCCATCTCTATTTCTCCCAGTCCCTCATTTATCTCTCTCACCGACTGTTTTCCTCCCCTCCGCTAAATGGAGCTCATGTCGGACTCTATTAGTTAACATTTGGGGTTAGTGGGGCATCCAGGTAGCTGAGTGCAAAAAATCTCCACTCTCCACCTGTCACTTAAAAATGAATAAAATATTTGGGGAGGCTGGGATGACAACTCTACTTATGAAAATTATTTGGGAATAGCAGAGTTGGCTTTAGTGTGCTCACCTCCTCCTCCACAGAAAAAGCTCCTGAATAAAACTATAGCACAATTTCAGGTACACATTTCAATTTGTTCGTTCATGTAGTTTCGGATCATAAAAGACTTTATGACTTTGCATTAGGTTGAAATGCAAATCAGTGTGTATAAAAATGTTCATAGTGTACCCCTCTGTAGGTTTTTTTTAATTAACAAAAGATTAAATAATTATGTATAATTTGAAAGGAGTCTCTTGTAGTGATGAACCCACAGAGAATGATCACCTAACTCTGCAGTTCCTCTCAGGTTTGTGGACCATGTAAGTTCACTGTTTTAGTTTTATGGCCCATAACTTTACTGTTGTGGTTCACTCTCACTACTCTCATCAGTACAAAGTGTGATGAGTGACACACTAGTGCACACAGTAGACCATTTAGCAGCTAGAGAGTCAGATATTTTCCTCAGGACCTAAAGGAGAATGAATAATGGACTTATAACTGTCATGTATCCAGAAACACACCTCAGAGATACTGTATGTCTGCTGCACATGTAATTAAGCCACTCTTTGACAACACATTTCTCATATTTAACTTTAAAACCTAATGTGAGTGTTGAGCAGCTTGCTGTACTGTCCTCAAGTGGCCAAATAAATCAATTGATGCAGGTAAAATTTAACATTTATACATTTTCCCTCTGTTAACACACTGAAACATGCACTGAATTAATATCTGTTGTTGAGCTGAGACAAATCTACATTGAGATAAATCGACATGCTCTGCTGTCCCTGCTGGCTAAAGGCAACTATTTCCTCTTGTCCCACTGTAGATCCCCCCTGCAGATCCGCTCCTGTGTACCATCAATGCCTTGATTGCAGCAATAAACAGTTTTCAGGGCACAACACTTTAAAGCAGAGTTTCTGTTTATATTTGCTGTAGTAATTCTTTTTAATCATTCTCCGTTAACTTTTTTCACCTTTTTTTTATTTCTTCTGCTCTCTCATTACCTTCCGTTCCATTGTTTTAGTGTTGCCCTGAGAGCTTTTCAGAAGAGGTGCAGGTTTGTGGCGCCCCTGTGTGTGTGTGAACGATTTCGCAAACTTAACAACTGTGTTTCACAACCATTGCAAAGCTTGATTGTAAAAAGCAAATTAACATCCAGTCTCTGTGTTCAGTTTTTTTCCATTTGCATCAGCTCTTTCTTTTCATGTATCCCTCTTACATTCTCCCTCTTTTTTTCAGTCTTTCACTCTCGGTCTCTCTTGGTTCATTTCATTTTACCTCTATCAGCAGTTTTGCTCTTCCCTTTATAACACTTTCCCAGGGTGGCACCTTTTTTGTTGAAGCAATAAGGTGTTTGGACGTTCTGAAAGGAGCAGTTAATATGCCACATCTGGCCTCATAAAGTTATTGCAATAAAGTCTCTTTCTGTTTAAAAATGCAGTGAACACATGGCAACCCCTCCGTCTCTTACTCTCCCTCCCTCTACTGCCTCATGGATGACAGTTTCTATTATCTCCTGGATAATAAATTACACAGATTAGCCATGGGGGCAGACAGAGGAGAAGGGATATGACACGCTCTGTATGTTTATGTAGTTGTTTGTGTGTGTGTGCCTGCCTGCGTTTGTTTATGTGTACATTTTCTGCATTTACGTATACATATCTGTTTGTATTGTGTTGAGTTATGCGTGTAGCTATTAATATTTGCCTATCTGTGTTTGTCAGAGTGCTTCTCTTTGTCTGTATTCATGGATTTCTATCCAGCAGTGTGTGTACAGTACACATGACTGTCTATGTTCGTGTCTGTCTGTCTAGATGCATGCCAGCATGTGTGTTAGTGTCTGAATGCTGAATGTGTGTCGGCAGTAGAACATGCTAGAGGAGGAGTTGATGGGCTAAGTGCCATTACCAGATAATTACAGCTAAAAGTCTCTATGCTAACGAGGATGGCTCATCATCATGGTGCTGGCAGACAGAGGCCACAAAAGCATCAGCAATTCAGATGAGAAACACTTCTGGATTCTGTGTTTTTTTTTTGTGTGTTCTATGTTTGCCTCCAGCTTCCTTTTCCAGCTCTGTCCTTCTCCATATGTCCATATGCATTTACGATGAAGGGATTACTGCTAAGCACAAAGACGCATTTTCAATAAGAAACAACCCTCTCAGTGCCTTTTTTGCACATGTAAACAAATACGAGCATGATATATCAGAGTAATTGGCTGGCACAGGAGCCCAGTGTGAGTTGAGTTTGAGGGCATGCATACAATACACACTGTGGATGACTGTAATGGGCTCACTCTTCACCCCTTGTGATATGTATATTCCCCTCCTAAATGCTATCTGTGGCACAAACGGCCATTCAGCAACAGAAACAAAAAAACACATATTTTACCCTGTTGTGCTGCAGATGTTATCTTTGCATATTTGTGAGAAATTGCTTTAATTAAATTTTCAACCTGCTGGGACAGGTGAGGACATTCAGACCCTGATGTATTGCATATCTCATTTGCAACCAGCTTGTTAAGTGTTTATATTTACAATCCCCTGGCTTCCAAACAGGAATTGATGAGGAGAGAACATTATTTTTACTCATTATCCTCCTTCATGCTATTCTCAGTGTTGGGGAATAGTAAGAGTGTGTGTAGGTAAATTCTGCATTGCCTCACATATGTGTGTTTGTGCATCCACATGTTTATGTATGAGCATTATGTAGTGTGTACTGTGTGCATGTAATTGCTGCAGCTGGAGCAACTCAACAACGGCACTAATACATCATCCACTTCACTTAAGAGCAAATCACTCTTCTCCTCAGTTTGTGATTAATGACCATCTGTTTCCTGTAAAAGTACATTTCCAGTCTGCTTTTAATCAATTAAATCATTCCAGTAATGTATTTTATTGTTGTAAAATGTTTGGGTATTTGGGTATTGTGTGGGTATATGTGTGGGTATTTGGTTCATTTTAAATAGTAATAGCAATAAACTTCATGTAACCCAAAACGTCATTGACATTTTGTTTTGTTTAGTTTGATTTACCCTGGTGTACAGTAGCCCTGCTTAAGTCTGTTGTCTCACTGTCTCAGTGTGTGTTGTAAATGTTTTCCAGCTGCGTCTGGCATGTTCACACTTCATCAACAGAGATGAAACAATCTTCTTTATTTCAGGTCTACTTGTAATTCTGAGTGATTTAATAGCTGTATTTATTTTTGTGTGAGAAAAATTTACAGCACAAATAAATTAAATAAAAAAAATGAGCAAAACCCCTTAAAAAGTTGTGGACTCCAGAACAAAGGAAACATTTGAGAAAGAAGGACACAAAGTCTACTGATAGCAGGTGTCAGACTGCAGAAGTGGTCCCTGAGGAAATCAAGCAGCTACTGTGGCATCATGATCAAGGTTATCTGATCATTAGCACAACTAATTGTCCATTATGTTGGCTAAGGCTTAAAATAGAGTCTGTGCTTTAGAGATGACTGAGAGATGAACGGTATTCATTCTCATATTGCACGTTCAGGTGGAAGCATTTGACATTTGTGTTAACAGCTTATCTTAGTGAGTGGCAACGCACCTTTTTAAATATGTATTTTCATTTAATGTTTCTTAAAACTTCTATTCCATCTATTCCCACCTCTGCTCCTGTAATTTGAATGGTACCCACCAGTCTGTTTTGAGGCCTGTGCGCTGTGATTTTAATGAGTGTGTGAACAGGGGCCAAAACTGAAGAAGCCTTTTGGGTGAAAGGTGATTTTACATGACCTACAGCTACCTCGGATATTCAGAAAGGCAATGTCTCATCAGAGGAAGAGATTGTCCTCCCCCCGTTTTCTGTGTTCTCACTGCATGATATTACCACCATCTGCTGGTCACTGCTTTTCATTACAGGAGAGGATATAGAGGTTTTTTTTATGTGAAAATATGAGCAGATGGTGTTTCAAAAGTGTCACTGTTTTGAGTAATTTAAACAAACATAAAAAAATATGAGATGCACAATGTGATTACTCATTTTCATTTTCATGAGATTATGCAGGTTGTTTCTGAGTAGTTTTGTCTGGTACATGTCAAGTAGTTTTAGTTATTAAGACATATTGTTTAATGTGAAATTTACCATGTGGATACATATTTCTGTGAAAAAGAAATCATAGGTTTTTTTATTTTTATTTTTTGCAGTTTTCTATGTCAAAGTTAAAAATGAAGTTCATGTAACTATTGCCACACAGAAGCCCTCTTTCATTCATTAGTTTATATAGTAGGCTACTTAAAAAGGAATATTTACAAATCATGAAGTTAATTGTACATAAGATGAATAACAATATAGACAATATAGACCTGTTTCCTGTGTTTACAAATAACATTTAGCGCATGATCAAGCAAGGACACCTGTCAGCCAGCTCATTGGGTTAGGGTTAGGGTTATCACTGTAAGGCTCCTCCTATTTGTCATTATCCAATAATTTCACCGGGTCCTGCGCGCGGGATCCCTGTCATCCAATCACCATCCGATCCCTAAAACAGTTAAACCACCTCACCTGTGTTGGTTCTTTCTGTTGTCATTGTCGTTTACGCCTGATGTTGCTGGTTCCAGCTTCTCCCACCAGTTGGATGCTCGTTTCCGATGAGGGTCTAGCAGTTCCTGTTGTGCTTTAAGGTCATTTATTATTTCAGTCACCACCTGCCGGTGACGCATATCCAAAATCGCTAGTCAATTAATTTAATCAGTTCATCAATCATCATCAACCAGAGGAAGCCCAGCTAGTCGGACAGATGGCTGAAAATGGTTTAAGTCCTCGGATGTCCTCGGGAAGTCGGCACACAGCACCATGTCCAGCCAGAAGTCGTAAGTGCACCAGAAGTCTTAACTTTTTCATACTGTCTGACTACCGATGAAGCCCTATCATCCAATCGTCATCTTAGCCCTAGAAAATTTAATCCATCTCACCCATGTTGTCTCTTGTTAAACCCGAATAATGTGCATTTCTTTGTCCAGGGTTAGTTTGGCTATATAGACCTGTCCTTGTTGGCCTATTGTAAGGTATGAGTACAGATGTGCCGTAAGTACACAAACCAATATGTAAAAATGCAAGTATACGTTCCCTAAAAACAATACTCTACTACAAATGGAGGTACTAATTACCAAGATAAAGTAGGAAGTTGTTGCTGTTGAAAATACGATTGTGAAATACGAGTACAGATTTGTTCCACGTCTGCCTCATGAATAAGATATCTGCAGAAATCTGACAAGTTCAGACCTTATTTAGTTGATTTCACGTACAGATTCAAGAAGAGAACGATTTCAGTAACCTTATTTCTGATAATTTAATTTGAAAAACCATCAGCATTATTTATTTTCCTCTGTTCAGAAATAGACCCTTTAGTTGGCAGCAATAAAAAAGCAACTGTTGGGGATACATACCAGTGAAACTAAATTTTATATTTAAAATTTTTTAACATATTTTGCAATTATGCTGTAAATGGCAAACAAGGCCTTTAACTACTATATCTAATACCAGGTGGTTAATCCATAATAATGCATCATAAATTATTAATTGATTATATTCTGTATTAAGCATCTGAATCTGGAAAGTAACTACCAACTAAAGATGTGAAATAAATGTAGTGGAGTAATATTTGCCTCTGACTGTGGTGGAGTGACATTTTGGGAATACTCCAGTAAAGTACAAGTATCTCAAAATTGCACTTAGTACGTGAAGTAAAGGTACAGTAAATGTAGTTAGTTACTTACCATCTCAGAATAAGTGTGAATATATAAGAACACTCATCCAATTGTTTATGAGTCACCTTTACACCGTCTTTCTGTTGCAAATGAACATGAATAATGATGATAACATGAAATATGAATTTAATATTTGAAATCTTCATATTTGTTTATTTAGTAGAGTAGATCTCTGGATTGTAACACACAAGCCTGTTGTATAATGAATACAGGTACAGGTTTTTACATATGACTCTGTCGTGTACATAGCCTCATAATCTCAGAAGGGTATTCAAACAATAAGGGGGATGTCACCCTTATAGTTTAAACCAGTGTCAGATCTGCTTTGTATTTCCCCCACAAATGTCAAAGGTAGCTTTAAAGGGCACATGACACAATCTACAGCCTCTGTAAATCACACATGTACTATACCACCCAATCAGTTAGTCAAATAATCACATCATCAGGAAACACTCAGTGTAATTTCTAGTTATTCAAATTCTCCTCCAACAGAACCCATGGAATATTTGTCCATGCATACATACGTATACTATATATGGTAAAAAATATATCATTTGGAATAAATATGTAATATAACTTTTAGAGCAAACTGTCAGACAATACTTGTTATATACTGTTCACAATACTGTATGTACATGTATTTGGCTGGATTTACAGGAACAGAAATAATACGTAATATAGAAAAAAATACATATTTAACCCATGTGATACAGATTTTATTTCCGGTCTTTGGTGTTCAGCCAGTTATGAAACCTCATTATATCTGGATCACACTGGATTAAATATAAGGATGTAATTTAGTTGAAGACTTAATACACAGGCACGGAAGACCAAATATACGAGATACTTGTCACAGCACAGATAGGATCATCCTTTAGTTGTCTATGTTGTGGGAAGCTACACCAGCTCTAATTTTATACAGACAACCAATAATGACCAGATGTGCTGCACAGTTCAGATTCAGAGTTTCTGTTGCTAAATGCTACTTTGTGACTCAACAAATGAAGATGATCTGCTCACTAAACCACTGTTGAAAAATTCCCCTTGTGTCTGAGTAAATGCAGCCACTGTATATAGCACATATATAATTAAGATACTTCGTAATGAGTCTTCATGTCAGTCTACATAGGCCTATAATAGCACCCATATTTTAAAGTGTCCAGGAATGGGAGAGTACTCATACATGATCAGGTGTCGGATCACACTGCTCCTCATAAAATAACTTGCTAAATTTAGCCAGCTTACAAATCAGTACGAAAAGGGCAATAAAATGTTATTAGGTTCAGAGAAAATCAATACATTTGGAATCTAGTTATATGGAATTAATGTGCAGCTGGTGATAGGAGCTACATGTCAGATTTGTTAGTTAAAAAATGTCTCCAGAGTTAATTGTGATCCAAGTTCAGAGACTTGACAGGCTGTCTGGAGTCTTTCCTACATAGAAAATGGCTCATTTATCCGACTGTAAATGCAGACTGGACCGTCAAATATATGGCAGTTGTTGAATTGAGTGGAATTACCTTTTTAAATTCCACTTTGGGTGAACCCAGCATAATGGCTTAACCTCATTCAAAGGTCCGTTATAAACAGTGGCTTGCAAATAAAATGACACAAGTACAACTATCTACCTGTCGTCATCATCATAGACCACCGTTGGTCCCGTTCACAAGTACAATTATTGATCCCTGTTTCTTGTAAACCTAATTAACTGTTTGACATCTCCAGTGGTCAGGGCGGGGAAAATACTGAATTGTAAACATCTTATCAGACCAGTACTCCTGCTTTAAGATACTTTAGGAATATGGTTTAGTTCTGTGGTAAACATTACCTGGAAAATATCTCATCCGATTAAGGCAAAACCAGAGCCACTCACCTTACCTAGTTTCTGATTTACTTTAAATTGTATTCTGTTGATATTGCTTCTTAGACTGAACAAAAAAAAAACTTCCATTCTCTGGATTTTAATATCTTGTCAGTTTACCCGTTTTAAATATGAATGCCTAGAGGCAGGAACAGGATGAACTCGTGTTAGTAATTTGAAAACAGGCAGATCAGATCTTTGTCTTCAAGATTTTCTACATCTAAAAATATTCAGACTTATTCCTGTCTCTGCCATGTCCACTGACAGCCGATGTCAGCTAGTCCCATGATCCATGCTAGTATGGTTAAATTTGCTACATGTTTTTTTTTTTTTCTTCTTCTTTTGTATCATAGCCAACCTGACAATCATTGTGCATTTTGTAGCAGTTGCATACATGATTTGATTTGAAACAAGCAGGGGAACAAGACACGCATTATATTTGAAAAGATAGACTAGGACAGAGAGAGACAAACGTTAATCATAAGAACAGACAGTATTACAACATACTGTTTGAATAATATAAAACAGCCAGCAGGGGGAGTAACTGTGTATTTGCATGCAGCACCTTCTGAACGGTATAATCTTCCTTATTAGAAGACTTCAGACTTTCTTTAAACTGGTTATATTCTGGTTATAAAAATCCTTTCTTTTGTGTCCTACAGAAACATTTTATCTCCAACTAAACCATTTGTTTTTCAATAATTCACAGATGATGATCACCCATGTGAAAAACTATGACAAAAACAATACACTGAATGATGCCAAATATCCACTGAATAATGGGAAATTTGACCAGAAGTTCTATTCTGTTACTATAATTTTTAATTCACACTTATGGAGATATATAGTTTCCTCTGGACACCAATATTAGACATATTATATATTTACTATACACAAACACAATATAAAAGTGCCATAGAAAATACAGTTTCTGTGTTTGAATGGGATTATAATTTGTTAGAATAACATTCTACATATACTATGTTCACAATAATGGCTTATGTCCAAATATGAAAAGTAAGATGTCAATGTCATAAAAGAAAAAATTAGAAATAATGTTATATTTAATATCATATTTGAAAGGTAGATCATGTGCTTAGTGTTTTGTTTGAAGAGCTAGTTTGATGATAAGAAGCAGCAGTTCATCTGAGTATCTCTTCATCCATTTGCCAGTCCCTGATCTGTATTTATATTCTCGCCCTGTCCCCTGCTTAATATCCCGTCAATCACACTTATTACTATGGCAATGTCTTATCACCAATGCGACTGGCTGTCTTTGTTGTCTGTCCACTGAGTTGTTGATGCAGCATATCCATAAACACCCACGGGGCATGTTGGCAGAGATGTGGAAGAAAAATGTGTGAGTCCATTGCTGGATGCTCCAGTTGCAGAGGTTTCTATGAGAGCTCCCAAAGGTCCATGGTAAACTGAGAGCATTCACTTTTTCCTCTGATCACACAGATAAGCTTATACAGATGTTTTTATTTCAGCTTTCAGCCTTCTATTTTGGTGTGCAGAGGGTATTGAAATGGAAGGGTTTGCGGTTGGCGAGCTGAAGTGGTTTGGAAGAGTAAACGGCTCTGGTCTGGCTCAAAGGAGGTTTGTGGTAGATGAGGGCTCGGAGCCTGGCATCTCAGTGTGGGCCTTCAGAAGGTCAACTATGTCTTTGTGGGAGGCTCCTTCTGCCACCAGCAGTGCTGTCTGACCATTCTGAGGGGAAGCAGAAAAAGTCAGTTTCATGTAAAAGACTATGTAGTGACTGCTCTCATCCTGACTGTGGCAGTGTTGCTTCTTCTCTAGAAACTGGACATTATCGTAAATGGGGGAAATGCTGCACCTGCTCTGATAGGCCATAACACTACGGTGTCAACATCACTGAAAGAGCTGGGTTTAGTATCTGGAACTAACGATGCCAGTGGATACTATGATTTGTGACATTTTTCTGTAAATCTGATCTAATTATATGCTTCCAAAATTGCACATCAAGATCTGCGACAAAGACTATAATAATGAAATGAACCATTTTTTCATCATGCAGAAATTGCTTGGGTAATAGGGCAGAATTAAATAATAAGCCAGGGAAGATTTGGGGGGGGGGGGGGGGGGGGGATTTTTTTAA
>JAUMHL010000021.1:20280453-20290703 GCA_032362345.1 Sandelia bainsii | reverse complement strand
AAATAGTTTGAGATGAGGAAATCACCATTGCATGCTTCTACTTAAATGCCCTACTTTCATGATATAATATCACTGAACTGTGAACTTTTTACGTTTTCCATACATTTCACCAGAAAGCCAAATATCCCTAACTTTTTGTGAGTAGTGTGTATATATATAATGTATGTTTGGGTGTGTGTGTTTTGGATTTTGAATTCTGTGCCTGTTTCTGTAATATTATTTTGCTCACATTTAATGTGTTTTCATTTATTTTATTGTTCTGAGCCTTTATATGGTATCTCTGTAGCTACTGTAGCCCTGATCTGTAGTTACATTTCTGAATAGGTGCAAATAAGCAATGTGACTGTGCACATATAGCTTCCGTGTAGCACATGACTATGATGTATGGTTTGCTACTTGACTTACCCTTCCATCTGCTCCTCCAGGAGCTCCTGGAAGCTCTCTGGATTCAGCAGGCCTCTTTCACACTCTTTCTCT
Organism: Sandelia bainsii; assembly: GCA_032362345.1. Lineage (NCBI taxonomy): Eukaryota > Metazoa > Chordata > Actinopteri > Anabantiformes > Anabantidae > Sandelia > Sandelia bainsii. Next base: position 20,290,226 of record JAUMHL010000021.1, on the reverse strand, counting down.
TCAGCCATGCCACCTCCTCCTTCAGCTGAGGCTTCAGCATCCTTCTCCTTGGTCTCTACTGCCTCCTCAGCCTTCTCTGTTGGCTCAGGCTCCCTGTCCTTCTCCTTTTCCTTGTCCTTTTCCATCTCTGGTTCTGAGCTGTCTTCTTCCTCTTCCTCCACCTTCAACTTGTCATCTCCACTTGACTCTTCACTGGATGATGTCTCATAGCTAGAAGAAGACACAAACAAATGGTTACTGTATATGCACCAATTTAAGAATAGACACCAAAACAATCCAGATGATCTCATCTGTAATGTCACTTTTACATAATCTGGCCAATTCTAATGGTGACATTTAAAATGTGAGAAAACACTTCTAAAACCCATGTTTACATTATGGAAGACAACATAGCATGAGCCCTGGAAAATTTAACTCTTTTCTCTTCACTAAATGTAAGCATGTAATTTGAAATTATACACACACACACACAACCAGTCACATCAATAAAACACCTAAGCAACTAAAACTAACTACTACTAACTAACTTAGTAAAGTCAACATTGGTCAAGGCTAGTTCAATACGACCAGGTCATTCCTCTCCACAACTTGAGCATGACATGAAAAAGACGCTTCTTAAAGGCAACCTTGTCCTAAATATCCAAAACCTCATTCATGCAGGTAAACATATACAAAAAATACAAATATAAAACTGCAAAAATCCATAGGTTTGTTTGCACAGGCACATATATGCAACATTGGACAAAAGAGAACTTTGTTCAGCAAAGAAGGCTGATCCTATATTTAGAGCTGTGGAGACTGCTGGTGTAATGGGTGTGGGTGTAATCATTGGGGTGTATCATGAAGGCAGCTCTCTGAGGGGCTGAGGATCAGATAAGTTTTATGTTGAATGCCACTGATTCATGCTTATTTGTACACACACACACACACACACACACAGAGACAGAGACACCACACCAAGAGGCGTTCAGGGGCCACAACATTCCATGGATTCCAGAGGAGCTCAAGGGAGAGCAAAGATAGGTTAGACCATCCAAAGAGTAGAAATGCAAATAGCAGCCCACTTCCTGGAGTGGGCAGAAACCTAAAGATAGTCAGAGAAAATATTGTTGTCTGACATGTTTGTCTCATTATAAATAACATCTGCTCAAATTAGATTGAAATAAAGCAGTGTAACATAGAAATGAAAAGAGATGCATTGTCTAGAACAGGAGGTAAAAACTCAAACTAAAGCCATCCTATATAACCTCTTAATACTATGCTTATCTATGTAAAACATACTCAGTCTGCACATATAGGAGCAGGTCCATGCAGTACCACTGATAATTCAGTATTTGTTCTGGTGAATGATATATATATTCGGGTGTGTTTGCAGATCACTCTACAGCAAGGAGAACGGAAGAGACCTCATCACAACACTGCTTTGAAAAAAACATAGCAAAGGCGAGCAGGTCATAAGACAGCGAAGCTCAGGAATGTAAGAACAGGAACAAAGAAATAAAACAAATACCACCCAGGCATTTCAACACAATATGTGAAATAAGTGATGAGGAATAAAGGAAGGGCTGCAAAGAGAAAACAAGAAATAAACGTATGGTGCGTGATGGCAAAAATTGTGTTTCAGCAGTATCTTAGCTGATAGTAGGCAAACCAAATACTGAATGTAGAGGGTTTTTTTTGTTTTAAGTCCTTAAATTATTCATGTAACTTTATTATCTATATTTATATATCTAGTCATTCTTATGATTCATTAGATTATTAGGTGCTCCCCAACCCTTTTAGTTCATGACCTCTTAAAACAAAACAAGCTAATGTTTGTTCTTTCCTCCTTTTTATTTGAATCATTTCTAATTAAAAACAAATCTAGTCTTTCTCAACAACACAACACAGCAAAGATTAGAAGAATGTCTGAATCTTATCCTGATTATTGTCCCCAGACAACCACTGCATCAGATAGCCTTCCAGTTTTGGAGATTTCACACGATATGAAATTGAGCATGTATAACATAACAACATACCAAAAAATGCAGATGAAAAATCCCCCCCCAAAAAAAATTAAAACTAACACATCTTGGCTGTAGCTTTGACAGTAAAATGGGTCACTGTCAAGCCTGTGGTGACTGAGGTAATTACTGTATGTGTGTGACTCTGTAGCTGTGTATGATATTTGTTTATAAATGTGTATGTGTTAATAGATCTCTACATTTTGAGGTTGTAAGTAGGTCTACACAGTTAATAAAATATACGTGTGTGTGTGTGTGTGTGTGTGTGTGTTTACTCACACTTTGTTATAACATAAATTAGTTCTTCCAATGACTACCACCTGCTTAATTAAAATTCATCAGTTTTTATGATCACACATACACATAAGCACACTCGCACAAAGCACCGAGATATAAACAACATCAGCAAAAAAAAAACACATTATGTCAGCACGTACACTATTCTTGTGCGCACACACACACTCACATTCACACTCCCAGTAGCAGCAGTGAGGTCAGATTCAGGGCAGTGTGACTTCAAATGAGCCTCAGTGACAGCAGAAAGTGGAAACATGCATGAAGCAAATGTGTGAGACACAACTGGATTTTGTTCACAGTCAGTGTGGTCCAACTCGAATGAACAGTGAGAAAGCTGTCATACTCTGACAAATACTTATTATTATCTCTATTTTGAACATATGATGAGAAAAGACCACACTTTTACAGCTTACAGTGCTGTGAAAAAGTATTTCCCACCCTTTTTATGTGCAATTTTAATATTGCGCAGATTTTTTTTTCCTGAATAAATGAAATCGTCATTTAAAAACGGCACATTTTATATTTACTCTGGTTATCTTTGTGTAATATTAAAATTAGTTTGATGATCTGAATCCTTTGAGTGTGACAAATATGGGGGAAAAAAACAGGAAGGAATATTGCTAACACTTAATTTGTGTTATCAAATTACGTGTTTATCTATACATCCAACAGCACTGTCCGTGCTTAGTGTTTTGCTGCTACTGTTTTGCTGTTTTCAGAGTGAGTCTGCTGTAACGAGGAAAAATAATGGCGGACAGAGAGCTTTCAACTGAGGTAGTCGTGGGCAACCCTGTTACTTTTAAGGACAGCATTTTGAGTTAGAATTTAAAATTGAATGTTCAAGCACTGGTTTCCACGAGACAGGAAAATGTAAAAAACTTCTGTCTTACTTTGGTGCCTACATACACTGGAGACTTGTGGGTGCAAAAATAACCAAAATGTGGATTTTCCATAATATTGGCATTGAATTAGTCTGGTATAATTTCCACAAAAGATACCTAAGGGTCAGTTTCTCTAGAAATGAAAATAAGTAGCAAACGCACAAACATAAACATTAATCACTTAAAGATTGGATTCTGATTACAAAGATTTTACCCTCCATTCACTCCAACAAACTTGAGGTTTTTCTTGGCTCTCTTGTTCCCCTGCTTGTCGGAAGCACCATTTTTCTTCATAATAGATTTGAGACCTGGTGAAGAGGACAGAGAATTAGACGGAGAGTGAGAGATGAAAAAGAAAAGGGAGGAAAGTAAAAATGTATTAAGTTTTATTGTAATTTGGGTGTGTGTTTGTGTGTGCAGAAAGTTTATGTAATCCCAATAGTCCTCATACAGTTCCTAAACACAAAATACAACATAATTCAGCCTTGAAGGAGCATTTTAAGATCTTTAATCTAAGTTTCTAATCTTAAAAGAACACACATTGCATACTTTATGTCTAGTCGCACACACACACAAAGCACTTGAAAGCACTCATGTATACTACACTCCCAACACTGAACTTGAAATGAACCCTGGATATAAAATATGTGTGATAGCCGAGTGATTCTGCATGCCAGCTCCTGGATCAGAAACAGAACTGTGAGACATCAAGGGAGGGAAGGAAGGTATCACTTGTTTGATGTATGTGTGCGAAGGCCTGAGTGTCCTTTCAACTGTGTACAGTGCTAGTATTTGTGCTGTTCCTTGTAAGAGTGTGTGTGTGTGTTTGTCTATACTGTGAAGCAAGAAATACATAATCACTCACTCTTGGAGATCAATTAACCATGTAATTTCATCTGTGCTTAATGTTTTTTCCACCCTGGTACTGTATGACAGCCAGTAGCAACTATATATTTGAAACACGGCATGTATTGCATACACAAAATTGTAATATTATGACATGTGCTACAGTTTTGCACTAATTAATGCTGTTGTTTAACCTTACCTGTATTACATCATTCTTAAGCAGGTATAAATTAAAAGAGGCTATGCATATCTTAGTGTGTGTGTAAAAAAAAAAAAAATCAGACAGAGTTATCATAGCTATGAATCACAAGGCAAAACAGAGATTTGCCCTTCAGGTAGTATCAAATGATGTATGTAAAAAGTATCAAATAATGAAGTATCTAGAGAGTAAAAGCCATTATATTTCACACAGAGGGAGATCAAATCCTTTTTAGTGACTTTTTTTCTAGTTATACTTCAGAGTCTAACTGATTTCTACAGTCAGTGAGTGCGTAACACTTTTATCTTTTTTTTACCATTAAGTCTGTGATCTCCAAAGAGAAACACAAACACAAGCAATACGCCTCATTTCTCACCCAACCTCAGTACAGCATATCTAATGAGTCAGGTACACAATACAGTATCATTTGTTAATATACTAAGCACTATGCAACATGATTTGACAACACTAGGAGAGCATTTCTAACTGTACTTTAAAGTTGCAGTGCAAAGAAACTACAGTCACAATGCAGCCCACTAGTGTGCTGTAAATAGACCACCTTGTTCTCAGTTTGATAGTTATAGTTTGTGTCCTACATCAGCTATGGCGAATTCTGACCTGTCTAAGAGCTCTACCTGAACTTCTACAAATCAAACTAAAGAGACAGAAATCTTTCAAAAAATGTCAAAAATTGGCTGTACCTGCACGCCTTCTGGTTCAAGGTAGTGAAGTAAGGATGGGCAATTAATATTAAAGGCTAGGGAACAGTTTGAGTCTGTTACAAATATGTAAGCATGAACAGATGTGTATACAGTATAAACCATGGGTTCCTAACTGAACCACAGGCCTACCTTGTTCTTGCTGTTTGCTGGCAGCAGCAGTTTTCTGGCCTGGTGAGTAGAAGGCAGAGAGGACACTGAGGGAGCTGACCAGTTGACTCTGAATTGAGCTCATTTTGGAAGGACCTGGCTTCCCTGCTGGTTTCCCTGTTGTTGCTGCAGGTGCTGGTTTCCCTGCAGGCTTGGCTGTTGCTCCTTTACCTGCCTCTGGTCTTTTCCCTGCCGCCTGTTTCTGTGTGCCGGAGCTCTCCTGCTGGCTGACCGTCTGTTGAGTTCCAGAGCTGCTCCCTAGTTGTGCCCACTGCTCCCCTAGAAGCCCTGTTAACCGTGTTACAACTTGGCCCAAAGCTGCAGGTGATGTTGGTGACTCACTGGAGCCTCTGCGAGGAGGCTGGGTCTCACCAGAGTCTCGACGGGAAGCCTGGGCTTCATTTGAACCACGACGTTGGGCTATTTCACTGGAGCCTCTGCGTACAGATTGTGTCTCACTGGCATCTTTTTGAGGAGGTTGACTCTCACTAGAACTTCTACGAGAGCCTTGAGACTGAGATTGGACATCACTTGACACCTGGCGAGTTGGGCGGGACTTGGTTTCTCTAATTCCCCGAGTAGGAGGTTGTGATACACTGGATCCCTTTTGTGTTGCTTTAATTGATTTAGGACGGGTTTGGGCTTCACTGGAGACAGGAGATGGGCCTTGGGTCTCAGCTGGTGGTTGTGATTGAGATTTTTTCTCACTACAGTCCCCAGGAGGTCTCTTTGATTGGGTCCTATCCTCAGCCTGAGATACAAATGGATCTTCATGTTTTACCAGTGGTTCAGAGAGCTGTGTTGTGGATTGCTCAAGCAGAGGTACATTCTGTATTTGCGTCTGGACCTGGGGCTTTGTCTGGGGCTGCTTGGCTTGAGTTTCACTGGATCCCCTACGAGGACGCACAGGTGCAGCCTGAAGTTGAGGAATTGATGGCTGTGCCTGCTCTGCTGAGGGCTTCCGGCCTCTCTGAGGTCTTACAGGAGCTACTGTCTTCACAGTTGCATCCTCTGATACTATTACAACCATGTCAGTGACCGCAGTTTCTTTGATTGTTGCACACACAGTCTTTCCCTCTGCCGTTTGTTTTTTCTCTACAGTCTCCTGGGCAATCTGTTTTGTTTCAACAGTTTCTGTTACTACATATTTTAGAGGTGTAATTTTTTTTGTTTCTGAGTCATTTTGGGCACTTTCTGCAATCATAAATTCCTTATTTTCTCCTGTTGCAGCAATTGGACTTGTTCGCCCTTCATTCTGGCTTACAGTGTTTGAAACTAAGGTTTCTTCAACTATGCTTTCTACAGCTGCCACTGTACTCAAAACTTTCATGACCACACTTTTACTATCTTTTTTAATTCTTTCATTGGCTTCCTTGTCTTCTACTCTTTCACTGACCATAGTGTCCGTGTCTTCTTCTCTTTCACTGCTTACACTTTCTCTCACTTGACTCTCTGCTTCCACATCTCTGGTTGGATTGTTTTCATGCTGCCTCTCTATCTCTGTCTCTGTCTGCTGGTCTGTCCTCTGAGCTACCTCTGTCTCTGTCACCCTATCCACAGTGCCCACCCTCTCTGTCTCTGTCCCTCGGTCTGCACTGCTGGCCCTTGGCCTCTGTGGATGATCTGTCACTGCTTCTTCCTCTGTTTCTGTGACTTGGTTTACTCTTTCGGTCACTGGCGTCTCAGTCGTCTGATCCTGAGTTGCAATCCTCTCAGTAACTGTGCCCCGTTCCATGCTGTTAGCTCTGGGTCTTGGTGGGCTCACTGCAGCTCCCTCCATCTCAGTCACCTGGTCATGTATGTCAACTTTTCTCTCTGTTTCTTGATCTATGCTTCCAGTCCTTGGTTTGGGCACACACACTTCAATACAGATTCTATCTGTATCTGTTCCCTGATCTACTGTCCCAGGCAATTCTGTTTCTGTCTCTTGATTGGTAAAATCTATTCTCTCCGTCTCTGTTTCTGTGTCAATGCTCTCTCTTCTTAGCCTGCCATGTGGTTCTGTTGTACAAACCTCCACTCTCATTCCCTCACTCAAATGTAGTATTTTTTCCTCTTTTACCTTGTTCTCTTCTATTTGTTCTTTCAAAAGCACATTAGTTTTCTCCAGCTCCTCGGTAGCCTGAGTAAGTTTAGCCTCCAGTATCATTAGCTTCTCCTGCAGCATCTGCTCAATTTTTTGGTCATCCAATTTTTCACCATTTGTTGCAATACCATCTTGAATATTTCTAGTCTCTGCCTTTTTAACAGCCTTTAAGTCCTTCTCTGCCATGTCTTGTGGTGGCTTTTTTACTCCATGTGCCAGGAGACTCTCTAATGTCTCATTCTGTTTGTCTGATTGTCCCGATGGCTGTGTTTGTCTCTCAGATTCTGATAACCCACCTTTTTCTCCATGTGCTAAGGAACTATCTGTCTCTTTTTGTAATAGTCTACTTTTTTCTGTCACACCTTCCTTCTCTTTCCCCGTTACTTCCACATTCTCTGGAGCATCTAAATCTCCAGCTGGCTGAGTCTTCAGGGCTAAGTTGAGCCTCTCCACAGGCTTGCGTCCTGGTGGCTGAGTGTGCTTCCCACTGTCAGAGCTTGGGGATGTTGTAGAGGGTGATGTGGATACTTGTGCTTGGACCTGGGCTTGGAGCTGGACCAGTAGCTGCTCCCTCTCCTCTCTCAGGGAGCAGATCTGAGATTTTAGATCTGGGATGGTTTTTACCTGTTCTTCCAGCTCTCTGACCCGCTTCAGTGCCACTGTGATCTGCTGGTGAAGGCCTGCTCGATCCTGGGGGAGACACCGTCTTTCCACTATGTCTGGTGAAGCACGGAACATATTTTCTGTTGAGCCATTCTCCGGTGTTCCCAGAGTACGATCTGGACTGCTTGAATCAGAACCCTTTCGTTGCTGAAGGGTGATTGGCATGCTCGATGCTCGGAGCAGGTTTGGGCGACCTTGAATCCCTACAGTTTTCTCTTCAACACCCCGAGCCGCTGCCCCTACTTCATCTCTCGGCTTAGCCGAAACATAGCCAGTGCCTTGACTGGTTGTGCCCCTGCTGCTCTGGCTGGAAGTCCCTTCGCTTGCTCTGAAATCAAAGATCTGTTGGACCTCTGTCACCCGTGATTTAGGCTTGGGCCCCAAGGTGGATGTCCCAGACCATGTGCTGTCCTTTTCCTTAGGTGTAGGCCTGGCTCCATGCCCAGGGAGGCTGAAATTTCTAGGTAGGGTGCTGAATTTGGGTGGGCCCTTCACCCTGCGCTGAATGTGGACCCTTTTGATGGTGTTGCCTTTTTCAATATCGTCAACATACTTGAGGAAGTCCAGATCCAGATGGAAGCCATAGGGAGTCTCGACTGAGTAAGGGAGCTGCTTCCTAGGAGCACTGCCCTCACTGGCCTTGGTCTGAAAGCCATTGGCTGAAACACATTAATGTGAGAATCATTCACTCAACCAATCAAAGTTCATCCTCCTACTACACAGAATAATAACAACAGTATTAGTAGGTGGACTTGTATAACTAAAACTGATTTACATGTTAATTTGCTTGACAGCCACCTCATTTGTCAAACAAATGAACATGAAAAAAATCAGAGATCATCATCATTACTTTTCACCCACTCATATACACTTCAGTGTGATGCACACATGGTGCTTCATAATGTAAAACCATATTGTCTTACTGGGAAGTAATTATCATGCAGTGATTGCGTCAAAACAAACTAATCAGCATGTAAAATGCTGTTCATGCTGCGTTAATTTATGAATACAGTGTGAGACTGAGGATGGTTAGCACACCTGACAGAAATAAACCCTTAGTCACTTTTGGCCATGCACAGGAACAGGAAGTCAAATGTGCAGATATTGTATTGTGTAATTAAATAAAAGCTGATTCTGCATGACATAAAATTAGATTTGGGATACAAATTAAAGTCAGAAATCTTTTAATACATGCTAAGTGACACTCACCACTTTTTTTGTCCATCGTGGGATGCAGAGTTCTCAGTCATCGACTTGTGTTTGCTACAGTTGGAGCTGGCAGCCTGAACAAGACAAAAATGACACCAGCCTTGTGAGAAAGTGAATGATAGAACTGAATTTTACATCTGTGAAATCAAATTAGAGAAAGAAAACAGTGTGTGACCCTTCTTAAGGTTCCAGAAAAAGTGCAGCTTGAAGCATAAAAGTTTCCTGAAGTTACCTGTTCTACAAGATTATCTGAACATTTTCACTGATTCATTACAGTAAATGATGGGATTTAAAATAATCGCATGTCCAATATAACAACAGAATGATGATTTGCCTGTTCAGTAAGTTACATAAGGCCATAACCTGGTAGAGACATACACCAAATGTAACCTTGCAACAGGTAAACTCAAAATGATGTAGTTTTTAATGGCACAACACTGCACATTTGTTATGACAGACAATTGCCTTAGAATTGTTTAGTACACAGCACGGCAGCAAAGTAAACGGTAGATAATGGCAATACTGAGGTGAGGAAAGGTTTAATTATTACGCTCCTATGCCTACACGTGTAATTTAATAAAATAACAAATATGCAGTTAAATTTTGTGCAGTCTCAGCTAATCTACTAAACATAAAGCATTAATCAATTCAATTCAGTTTTATTTATATAACGCCAAATCACAACAAAAGTCATCTCGAGGCACTTTACATTGTAAGGTT
>JAUMHL010000021.1:20207203-20253817 GCA_032362345.1 Sandelia bainsii | reverse complement strand
AGTGGTCATGTGACTGCCCCCCCCCCCCCCCCCCACACACACACACACACACACACACACAAGTAGTCTAATGGTGCCCATTCTCTTGCAGTATTCAGAGCAACATGAAACATTTATAGCATCAGATATGTCAGTGGGTGGTTTATGCTGGGAGACCAATATCCATCCCAATATTAATACTAATCATATATCTATTACCAATTTTCTATTATCAATATTATGATGAAGAGAATGTGCATTAATGTATGTACTCCCTACAAATATATTAGAGGTTTGTTCATTACAATAAACAGTGATGCAAATTTTTTTGTTAACAAACCATTGCAGAAGATGGTGCAACAATCTCTTCAACTGAAGCTCACACTTCATGTGGACATGATTTATTTGCCAAGTCTGTTTCCATTGCTTTTTCTTGCATTTTGTTTTTATTGATAAACCTATTTTTCCATCTAATATAGGTGTAAACACTTAAGTTTTTTGATGTAAAACTTCTGGAAATTGGTGGATGGAAACCCACTCACTATTAAATGAGTTTTGGGCTTCTACTCTTTAGAATTTTATGTAGTACTAATCTGTACATATGTTTACTGTATAATGTTTCTAGCAGCTTGACTGTAGGGATGGCACTGTTAGTCTGTTTTTCCACCTCGTAGCTCCAGACAAAAAAAAAACATCTCACTGCCTGTGTCATGGACTGCCATGAATTTTGTACAGAAATTCTGTGTCTCAAAAAGACAAATCTTCTCAGCTAATATTTCCTCTAGTGTCTCTATGAGGTTGACATTTTATTAATGAAATAGCTGAACAAGTATTGGATGAATAGCCTCAGCATGAACTTCTTTGACACACTGATATGATCTATTGCCATTTTTTCCAAATATTTTATTACCTAATAGTTTTACTGAATTATCACCTGCAGTGTCAACATGTCATACTGTTAAGCTCAGTATATTAAAGATCAACACAAAGATGACTGCAGATCATGGACCCAGAATGTAAAACTACAGTACATACGTACATGCACATTCACACACAGAGTTTAAATCAAAATTTAATACTGCAGTTACCATTGTGTCCCTAAGACCACATTTACGTCCTTCCCTGCTTCTGTGCAGCTTAACGAGTTTAAGAAATCTCACATTGCTCATTATACTCTAATTCTCTCTCCATCTACACTCTTCAGTCCCTCCTCCATCACCTCAGCTGCACAGATATCCATATCAGCCTTTCTAGCCCAGACAGACAGTGAAGACAAAGTGACAACACAGCACCTCCAGCATCATTTTGTTTCCAAATTTCCAGCTTCTTGCAACAGGCTTGAGCTGCTCTCTGGTGAGATGGGTCTGTTTAGGTTCACTGTGGGATGAAAGGGGAAGATTCAGTGATACAGCATATTCTTGTATACACTTGTATCATCTGCTGCAAAGTGAACCTAGCTACGGAGAGCCCTTTATCTCAAATTTGCAGAATGTGCTTTGTAGTTCACATCCCCACCAACAATAAATCACTAAGAACATTTTGTGATCACGCAAGATCACTACCTCAACAGTGCAGTTGATTTGGTTCACACTTAGGTACAGTTGTAGCGTTCAGATGCTCAGATTAATCATACCAAAAGTGAAAATCAACCAGAGGTCAGTTCAACTGCATGTCTAAATAAGGCAGGTTTAAACACAAATAGGATCACCCACTCCTTACTTGGTTGCAACAATTCCTGTAGTTACTGCTGAATAATCTCAAGAGAGAATAATGCAAATAAAACTGTAGGTAGCCTCTTTGATGTCTTTTTGAAGCCTGGAGTTGGATTTGTCACCAACTGGCATCTTCAGTTCAATTTAGTTTATTTATACAGTGAAAAATCACAACAAAAACCATCTTAAGGCACTTTACAATGTGGTTACTGGGACATCCTATTAGTACAGAATTACAATAGTCCAGTCTTGGCAAATGCGTGGACTAGTTTTTCAGTGCCACCTCGAAACAGGATGCTCCTAATAGTGATATGTTCCTCACAGCCAAAAGAAAAGAAAGAATTTAGGCAAATAGGCTGGAGTGTTATACTGTTGTATACTGAGACGTCTGTGAATCTAGCAAATATGCATCCACTTACAGAAAATGTTAAGAGACTTTGTATTTCAAGAGAGAATATTCCCCTTCACTTCAAGTGCAGTCAGTTTCCTTTGAGTAAGCATCTAGTGGTCATTTAGGGAACTACATTTTTCCTGAACCCTTAAATAGATTTTGTAAGACTTTAAGATGACCGCAGTCAGGCGAGGACATGGGCACTGGGTCGCTCAACTGCATATTCACACACAATGACAGCTGGAAAATCCAAATAGGGAGAACACAATATGGTTTGGCCTCAGGGTGCTAATTCAACAACACAGCACAAAGGACTCTAAAACAAATGGCTGGCTTACTGGCTAGAGGTAAACTCAATGTTTTGAGGCAGTTCAGATGTTTGCAAAAGATTTCCATGAAATAAGAAGGGAAATGTGATATGCGGAAGTACTCATCGGCATATATATATGTTTACGTGGAAATAGATATAGAGGTAAAGGTAGATAAACATTAAGAGGGTAGCAGACAGGGACATAATGTAACTGCTTTGATTAGACTGATATGTAGCTTGTACATGTACAAAGGTAATTTTTACTTATTTAAACTTAAACTGTGCAGTCCTGACAGCCAAGGAGAAACTGAAAAAAATGAAGTTGCATTGCTTTCCAAAAAGAGGCAGTAGCAGAAGGCACTCAAATGGGAAAAGAACAGGCCATGGTCTGTGAAAACTTGGCTATGTTTAGGCAACCCTCTGTGCTGGCTTTGAGCATGTTTTGCTCATGCATGTGCTTCCCACTTTGAATGACATTGATATTTTTTCTCCCAAAGATCAAAAATAATTTAACTTAGCATGAATCTCTTTATTTTCTAGTATTTATTATTTCAGTCACTTTTCTGTGACTGGTGCAGGTGAATATACATAAATATAGGTGAAAAATTAATCATTAAATAAATTAATATTAATTAAAGAAATTCAATCTAACTTCATGAGATACAGAGAAGTGTATTCTTTTCCACACCAGACATTGTCAGGCATACCTGACACACATGGAAGCTGCACAGTGCAACAAATGGCTTTACTGTTTGGTCAAGGAACAATTCTACTGGTGCTGTTTGGATTTAAGTTCCTAGCCAAAGGGCAGGGCAACTGTACTTCCTCAACCAGTACTTCTCTCCTGCTGAGACATAATCTCAGAAGTGTTTTCAGTTTCTCAATGTTGTCAGGTCATGATCATATGGTTTAAGCAAGAGGAACCACAAAGAAAACTGGCAGAACAAGGGATTCTGGGAGCTGGTCACCTCAGTTGGATTCCCCTGCTTTTCAAAGTACTATAACTGCATATATGTGTGTGTGCACTCACGCATACACACACTGTTTATCTATCTCTTCAGTAGATGGAATAAAGCCACATTTAGCTTCTGAGCTGAGTGCACACTTGGCCTTGATTCTCTAACCTGTCTCTGCTTTCTGCCTCAGCTTTCTCTCTCCTGCTGCTCTTCTCGCTCACCGCAGCAGCCATAAACCAGTGACATCTTCATGTTGTTCCTTTGTCTTTCCCCTTTTGCACTAGACTACTGAAATACATGGGTTAGCTGTCAACCTGCTAGAGTTGGAAAAAACACCTTGAAATTACAGCTTTACAAACTAGTAAAAATAAGGATGAGTGCCTTTTTTTGGACCTTCACACTTGTCAAGATAAAGACAAAAGATGAAGACAAATGTAAAATAATGAAGACTTTAAACATCCCCCTTTCCAAAATAGTTAATAGCAGCCTACAGTAAAACTACATTAGCAAACACTAATCAAGCTGCACAGCAAGGCATTAATTGATTAATCACTTAGCTTATAAAATGCCAAACTGATAAGTGCCCTCACAGCTCCCCATAGCCTGGAGTGATATCTTGCAATTAGTTTATGCAACCATGAAAACACTGATTGGTATTTATTTCACATTTATTAAATAGTGTGAAGTATGCAAATTTATAACATTTGATGGGATGTGATGAGTAAATGTTTAGCATTTTCACTTAATAAAGGACTTACACCACTAACTGGCAATCTCAAAGTGCTGTAGAAATTGATCTGGAAAAGGAAACCGTACCAGGAAAGGTACTTATTTGCTTTCTGTTCAAATATTGGGACAATGTTTGTGTGCTAATTATGGAGATAGAGCTAGGAGGTGATTAACTTAGCATAAAGATTATACACAGGAGCAAACAGCTAGGCACGATTTGTACAAAGTTTAAAAATACACCCAATATACACCAACATTGTTGGTGGGTGTATATTGTTTCTTGTAAGAATGGTAATGGTATCTTAAATGTAATGGTTCTTTAAGTAACAGTAACCAAAATATGCCAAAATGATGCATGTTCAAAAAGAGATAAGACATTAATGTGCATATATAACATACAGACAGTCAATGGATGATCACTATCTATACCACCTCATGATGTTTAAGGTCACGAGGGACTTAAGTCTTTCCCAGCTGATGCTTTGCTAAAGACGGTGGGCAGTGTGACCAGAGCAGACCATATTTCCCAAAATTAAAGTCAAGTCAGCATTTTCCAACATGTTGGATGTAGCACAGGATGTGACGGATTAGCATATTATTACAGGACATGTGCTGTACATTTATTAGGAGAGTACCTTGTGGAAAGTGCCCTTCAAATCCCTTCTACTATATCCCCTTTGCTTCATGATGCTGATGCGTGAAAACCATCTGTTACTGTTAGTATCGCACACTGTGAGAGATGTGGAGAAAAAAAAACAAAGTCACAAAGTTTAATCTGCTCGCCTCTCCATCTAAAGCACGGAGTACTGTTTAGACTACTGTCAGGAGGTTGAGAGAGCAGATGGCCAGAGACATACAGTACAGATGGCTTAAGACAAACTCTGTCTATGTGTGAGACCTCAGTATCTGAAAGAGAGATGGAGTCACAAATGATTCAGAGAAAGAGGGAAGATAAAAACTTGATTGTTGATTATTTTTAATCACAGAGGTAACAAAATGTGCCCATGTATCCACATGCAAAGTAATTTCTTCTCCTAGATGAGCAGAGAAAAGCTGCAAAACCGGGGTCCACCAAATCTCTGTTGATTCTTCTCGCCATATGCCAGCATGCTTCACCTCATATCTTTGCTCTCTATTATTCTCTCAATTGATTTCATTTCCTGTTCCCTGAAAAGATGCTGTCACTCAAGTTGCTATGATATTATGAAATCCTAGAAAACACTGAAAGAGGGGAGAGAAATGTGTAGCGCGTGCAGGTGAGATAATCATGAACAAGGGGAGATATCATGATGACTGACTCTGTATAATCATCTTGAATAATAATAATAATTTGTTGTGGACAAGATGCCCAAGTGAGGCGCCAAGGGTCAGGGTATCAGTGTCCTGTCCAAGGACACCTCGACATGCAGCTTGCCGGGACTGGGAATCGAACCGCTCACCCTCGGGTTTGAAGACGACTGCTCTACCCATTGAGCTATCATGCCACCCTAACGTTTGTGTGATTGTTGTGAAGCTGAAAAAAATATTCTTAGAGTTGTATTACAGCTAACCGTGAGTTATGATTATCTTTCTGCCTTGCTTTTACTCTCCTAATTACGAGCATGTACCACCACTCTGTACTTTTTCATCCTCTTTCTATCCACTTTGTTACAGTTTCTTATGTGGCCTCATATTTCTCATACACCCACAGTACATATAAATACCAGGATAAACAGTTCAGAGACTACAAATAAAGGACATTTCTTGAGTAATAGGCTGCTAACTGTGTTCCCATTCCTAAAGTTAAACCACAACCTCACCACAAAACTCACTGTAATCACATTTTAATCTCCCTTGGAACATGACAAATACATTACAGCTGAATTTATCCAGAACATGGATATTATATGAATCTAAAGTATAGCTTTTGGTCTGCAGGCAATTTCCCATACTCCTAGCTTTAAAAGCTATCACACAGATGTTACAGAGCTCATAGCTTTTTTCCACAATTGTGTGACCACAGATGCTAACAATTTTTTTAAATTGTTAACATCCATTATTACTGTATCAGCGTTGCAAAGGTCCATCTAGTACACAGCAGAGTCAACCAGATTTAACAATAAAAAGGAATTTTCACATTAAAATACTGTGCATGTTGAAAATTGCACATAAAACAACAACTATTGTAATTGCAAATACAGAAAATACTTTGACTAACTCACTATTTTCTACCTAGTGCGCAATATATATTTTACTATATTACTACTATGTCCTCAAGAATTTCCACAATGGAATTGAACAATGCAGTGTACACAGAATATACAATAACTTTTGCAAAAAAAAATCCCACAATGGAATACTTGACCTTTGATAGATATGTAATCTGCAAGTTATGCAATACCGCATCTGTCGTTGATGACGTAAAATTATGAAGTGCTCTGAATATAAATGTATTTCTCACAGTACTGTTCAGTTTTGGGGTATACTGGAAGTGAAAGTAGTAGTGTCTTTCTGTGAGTCAGAGCTAGTCAATTCTTTACACTAACAAAAGGCACCAAAGCAGTAACATGCAGTGGAGAAGTATTATTCATTCCTTAAACCCTCCTAATAAATCTTAGATGAGTGACAGCTACTGTTCATTTTGCATCTTTGTCATCTCCCCTATTCCTCTTGACCTTTTCTGAGCACCAATAGTCAAGAACAGACATGACTGCATGAGACAGAGAACATGATTATCATTGAAGAAACTGTTTGTATTTATGTTTATGATGTGGAGGATGCTGCATAAGGGTGCTGGCCACACATGTCACATCAGGCATGATTATCCACCAGGATTACACTTTAATCAATATAAAGCACTAGTCTCTGTCAGCCACTGTGTTAATCCCATCAAAGGGGGGTTCTTTCTGTCTGTCAGTTTATCCTCTTCCCATTCACGATCATGGTAAACACCCAACAAAGCTGTATGTCAAGAGTCAACCGGGCTTCAGCATGGAGACATCAGGCCCCCACGCTGCAGTACTGCAGCCAATCTGACTATTATTCAAATTTAAGATGCTGCAGAAAGAATTTTCCCATTGACAAGGCAAATTAATTGTGGCACTGTTCTCTAATGTTAATACTGATAAGAAATATAACACTTAGAATATTGCCTATTATTGGTGGCTGCTGTTGTGATTAGTTTTTTTTTAAACTCTAGACAAGGACAACTAGTAAAGTAGTAGCTAGTCATTTAGTCATTAGTCATTATCAAAAGGTTTGTTAATAGTTAATTTTACTTGGCTTGTGTAGTATATGTGTAATGTGCAAACTATGCGTGCTCACACCCAGTAATCTGCATATGACCATCTACCCGCCTACACACGCAGACTCACACACTCTTTATAAAATCTAAAATGCACTGTCACGACCTGTCATGGCCCTGATGAATGCATGGTGGGAGGGGGTGGAGGGAGGGAAATAGAGAGATTTAAAAGAAGAGTCACTGAGAGACAGAGGAAAGTAAAAATGAAGACGCATAGCTTACGAGCATTCAGGATAAAAATAACCTAAAAGCCAGGAAGAGATAGAATAGAAAATCTTTTTTTGCAGAGCTCTCTCCATCCATTTGTGCATGCATGTGTTTGTATGTATGTGTGTGTATGGTATTAAAGCCCAGAGGGAGGATGAGGGAGAGAATCATGTTTTCAGCATCGACAAAGAAGCGAAATGAACACACACACATTGCACATACGCGGACACCTGATACAGAAGATATAAACTAACCATAAATCTGCTGGCAGAAAAAAGACAAAGAGAGGTACAAGTCGTCTAGAGATAGCCTACATCTTTTCACAGTAAATAAACAGATGGCCACGTACAGTGATATGCCAGATAAGTGTGCGAAACAGCAAGGCGCTGAGATAATGAGATGACAGGACAGGACCACACAGACATACTAAAAACTACCCATCTGCCTGAACCTGGTGACAAATTGGGTTTGGTACTTAGGCTAGTTATTTCTCTCCATATTAAACTGCAGTTGGCACAACTGCCCTGACTGAAATGGTTTAGGACAAATCTGGAGCTTTGAGTTGTGTCCAAATTGTTGCATTGCACAGAGAGATTTGAAGCGGCTTAGTCAGCTGCAGACAATACACAGTGGTGGCATCATGATACAAAAAAAACAAAGCATCAGTGGGTCACTATTGGTTTGTGTTTGTGCCATGATGCAGGCTGGCAAAGCATGTGTTGGCTTTTGCTATCTACTGGGAAACGGCATGACCACACAGCAGGAACAAACTGTGATGTACTCAAGCCTGATGGTACTAACAGTCGTTTTTCTGTTCATTTTGGATTGTTTTGACTCTCCATTCACTAAATTTGAAGAGAACCGTGGCTAATTTCAGCTTTTAATGGTGTTTCAGTAGGTCTTGTACACATTTTTATCTGTAGTCCACAAATTTTTGGACAGTATAAAAAAGCTCAGAAACAGATTTCCAGTGGCTGAATGAATCTGGTCATAAACGAAAGCACTGAACAAATGTTGATATGATGATGGTGCAACAATAAAAGTTAAGGGATCACCAAAGTGATACAATACAGGAGAACAATACAGTAGGCTACCATATTTCTACTTTGCAACTCATAGCAAAAGAGGAAATGTCAGAGGATCACCAAAATCACTACACTACAGAAGAGGATTAGGGCCACCATGAAAATATTATTTGAGTTCTGACTTTAATCTCAGAATTCTGACTTTTTTCTCAGATTTTTTTAAACTCAGAATTCTGAGAAAAAAGTCAGAACTCAAATAATATTTTCATGGTGGCCCTAATCCTCTTCCGTACTACACACTCTTTTCCTTTTGAGACCTTAAAGATTTCCTTTTCTTCATCAAGTAGATGTTAGAATAGATGCAAAAACATTAATATAACGTTGGAATAAAACAAATATAGAAACATACTCACCACAAACTCCAGCAAAGACACAAAGTCTAAAAGTAATAATTCTGCAAAGGCTTTATGAAATGCTGATTATAACAATAATACATGTCACATTACACATCTATATTCACAAATGGTTGTTTTTTTTCCCACTCACAGTTTACACCTGACTTCCGCTATGCTGATTACTAACTGCACATCCCTCCAAGGTTGGCAGTTGTGTTGTGCTTCTATTGTATACTTCTATTGTATGTACTATGAAACGGCAAGTTGTCGTACGCCTGCAGCCTCATCACGAAAGTCTAAAACATTTATTAAGCATGATGGTTAAAATAATTCACACTGACAGCTGACCAAGCAGGCTAATCTAAACAGGAAAGACTCCTCTGTCCAATACAAATGTGTGGTAGAACCAAAGTAGTGGTGGGGGAAACTAATTTCCTCTGAGGCTTGGTTTGGGCTCAGATGAGAGTCTCATTAAGACGCTAATGTTGCTAAGGAAATAGGACTGTAGTGCAATGAAATTTATTCCACAGAGTCGGTGTACTGGTGCTACCCAAACTCTCATTTAACATGCCAAATATATCAGAGATGCAGATTCTACTTTCTCTTTCTCTTGCTCTCCTCTCACCTATCACTGCTGCCACGTCTTATCAGCTATGCATACTTTTTTCTTCCCCCTTTTCCTTCCCAGTTACTCATACTCCCTCCTTCCTCTCCATTATCCTAAGTCTTTCCATCTGATCTACTCAATGCAAAAAGATGGCTCAGTGTTTCAGGCATCCACTGGTGACTGATAGAAATATCTGATTGGGAGGGAGACATGCAGGCAGAAAGACAGCAGGGAAAGTATGGCCCCTGGAATTCAGTGCTGACATTCTCCCTCTCGATTTCTTACTCATTCATTTCTTTAATGTCTCTCTACCAGGCCTCCCTATAGCTGACATCAGAGAGCTGAACTGGAAGAAGCTTTCTGTCTCCCTGCTCCATCCATTCCTCATTCAGTCCTATTCAGTCCTTTCTATTTGTCTTAAATCCCCTGGCTTTTCATCTATTTCTTTCCCTGCTGCACTCTTTTCCGCCTCCTTTCATTCATTTGTTTCTCCATCTTTAAGACCAAGTACAAGATCACTACTCTATCTCCTTTCCCTTGTCTTATTTGTCATTATGGCCATTTCTGTATACTGTAAACACTCTGCAGGATCCTATCTGTCTAGTAAAATGCTTTCTAGCAGATAGGGGCTATCTGTTATCTGATTGGCTCACATGGAGAACTGTCTGTGGATTTTCATTACCAGGGAGAACAGGGAGATAATGCAACTGTGTCAGCAACTTTTCCAGCTGGTGGGGCCAGAAGAAGATAAAAGAAGATAAAATGGTCAGCCATGAAATTAAGAAAATATTTTGTCACAGTCTATGCATATAGGGAGATATGTGAATTCCTTTTTATTCTCCACTAGCACAATATAAGAAACATCATGTGAACTATCCAAGCGCTGCAGAAATCACTGTGAGGCATGGTTAAGGATGGGTTCTATTTTGAACCCAGATTTGTTCAGCTCCATGGCAAATGAATCGCTTATCAAATCTTTATCTTTCACATCCTCTGTTTAGTTGAGTCTCTTTTCCCTTCCTGTCTGACACCACAATCTGCAAACGTTGAAAAAAAAAAATACAGACATATACAACATTATCTGACCCCATCTCTAGACACGCCAAGAAAAAAATGAATGAAAAACACACATATCAAATACATATACTTTTACTGCAAGAATACATTCAGGGTAATTATGAGAAGTGTTAATTGTGAACTTATTTATGAATCACTATTTTCTATCAATTTCCTAATATAATTTGGCTTGCTATCAGGTCACTAATATTAATTAATACATTTTTGCTGCAGATTATTCAGCTGTAACCTCTGAATCTTAATTTGCTATCAAATGTTAGCCAGCTCTTGTTTTTTTATGTAGCTAGGGGGATTTTTGGAGGAACTGTTTTTTAAAGGGAAGAATTGCTTCAAACACTTGGTTTGACTGACAGTCAGAGGAGACTTCACTGATGACACAATCCTGCTGATTGGAGTCATTCATGGTGGGTGTGCCAGTTCAAGTGCTGCAATCTAGCTTGATTGTGTCACTGACACCCACACCTCCCCCCTCTCGTTCATCTTATGGTGTATCAGACCAAAATCTAGCAAAATTCACTCATGCAGTGTAGCCAGAAGCATCAGGGGACAAGAATTAATATTTCCTGAATGAGAGGTTGGTCCTACCTCATCTCTCAAACCAACTGGAGCCACAAGGATCAAAGTTCAACTAACTGAACCTTTTCAGTATTGCCCTGTTCATGGAAATGAATGGGAAGTGAATTTAGGTCTAATCACACACCACCACTCTCTTTTTGGATTCTGAGTTCAAAGTCAACTGTCCATCCTTTAAAAAAGAACAGCAAAGGCTGCATCTGAGGCTTTCTTTAAGTGCACTTGGGAAGTGACAGCCTTTGCAATCCATTTTTTTGTATTAATCCTAGAAATGCACATTTCAAAGGATTTTCTCACCTGTTGCCTGCCAGCTGTTTAGGCCTTGTGCGTATTTTTCTGATCCTGTCCGCCTGTCACTGAATAAAGCACTGCACAAACTGCTTTTTTAAACTGACATTTTGATCCTACTACCTGTTGCCATCGTAACCCTGCTGTGAGCTAATGAGCCTTTATGTTGGAAAGCACACATTATCATTACGCGTGGTAATTGCGTGTCTTCCCCTTGTAAGTCGCTTTGGATAAAAGCGTCTGCCAAGTAAAGTAAAGTAAAGGAAATTATGCAACAAAATTTATTTAACACACATTTTCATTGATGCACCTGCTATATGGGTATATTTTAATGGATCTATTTTTGCATATTATCTTTGGCTTATTAAGCCTATTTATGTTGTCACACTGTATTAAGTAAACTCTGTCAGTAAGAATTTCATTTGTTTGCTCCAACATTAGTTTGGTCGACATTTAGTCAGCAGGTACTTGGAATTCTTTGGAGATTACTGAAACAGTATGTAAAATTGAAGTGTCTGCCTGCTCTCTGGTGGGAAGTGAATGTTTTAGCAGCTCCACCAAGAAGCTGTGAGAAACTGAAATACATAGACACACATTCACAGGTGGATGAGCAGGCAGAGTTCAGGGCTCATTAAATCCCAGTCAGGCTGCAGCTCCACAGGGGCCAAACACTCTGCAACTCACACGAGAAAGGTTCTGACTGAGACAAAAACACACAGACAGCTGTGAAAGTGCATCACCTGGTAGCTTACAAACAGTTGTGTGTTTATGTGCACTGCATACATGTGCTGTGTGATTTCAGTCTCTTGCACTCTACCAAAGAACACACAGCAGTGAGGCAGTCATCTGTTGATCTGAATTCCTGAACTTCATGCAACCCATTAGTGCAAGCTATCTCACTACAGTTAGTTTGAAAGCTGGGAAGAACATCAAAAATCCGTTGCGAGCGCAAACGCACACACACACATACATGCACACACACAAATGCCCTCTCTTACACTAAAAAACTCTCCCACTCTGTCATCACTTTCTTCTCCCTTTTCATCTTTGTTTCATCACTGACCTTCAAGTGCTCTTCTGTACTTCCATCATTTCAAAAGCATGCGCTTTACTCTGGGAAGGCAATATTAACCTAAGAAACAACAGAGTCGAGTGTGTATGTGTGTACTGTATGTGTGTAGAGGGATTTTCAATTTTCTCTTTGGCTTGCAGATGGGAAATATAAAACTTTCATTAGGAAAAATGAGTTGTCAGA
This sequence comes from Sandelia bainsii, assembly GCA_032362345.1. Classification (NCBI taxonomy): domain Eukaryota; kingdom Metazoa; phylum Chordata; class Actinopteri; order Anabantiformes; family Anabantidae; genus Sandelia; species Sandelia bainsii. Next base: position 20,241,030 of record JAUMHL010000021.1, on the reverse strand, counting down.
AATAAAGCATGTGTTGAGGCTGTCCTGAGAATGAGACATAGAAACCACCACTCAGTTCTCACAGGAGCAGTAACAGCCATACACAAACAACTACTTTTTGCAATACTTTTTTAAAAATAATATTTTAATTTGTTTGGCTTTTCCCACTTATTATTGACACTTTTGCAACAAATAAAGACGGAAAAGTCAAGAAAGCACATAAACTTACAGGCCCACACACTGCTCACACAAGAGGAATGAATGAACCCAGCAAAGGCTACAGCACCAGCAGCTCACACAGTCACAAATGACCTTTAGACAAATGGCATCAGACCCTAAAAATATGCTGAGAGTATAAACAAGAAATTTTGAACTGTGAACTGGCACATTACACTGGCGTGACTCACAAGTTTACAGGTATAAATTGCAAAATAGAAAATCCACAAGACACAGTGCACACAAAACAAAAAGACACCCGACTTAGCTGGATTTGCAATTCTACACAGGTGCTGCTGCTTCTCTTCTTGCCAACAGAAAGCACAGGTCTGCCGGCACTGCAGCTCTGCAACTGGATGGTAATGGATGTGCTCTGTTTGGGGCGCTTGCAGAGATGATTGTGTGTGTGTGTGTTTAGGTGTGTGTTCTATTTTCTTTTACAACTCACACACCTAAGAATTATGTCTTATGGCTTCTTTCATTTTCTTTACCAGCAGCTTGTTCCTATCACACATCTATCCTCCAATTCTCAGCTCTTATTATGACAAATAATAATTAAATCAGAGTGAAAATTGCCCTGCCCTAAACACAAAGATAGTAAGATCATCATGTTATAAATCAGTAAATTAAAAAAGCTGGAACCATCATATATATTTTCCTCATTTATTAGTTAATAAGCTAGTTGACTATATCTTCTAACATACATTTGGCCAATCTGTTGAAGTATCTTAAAACATACAGTGAAGAAATAACTAAGGCCCAAATCTATTCTAAACACCAACACAGAATATGCAAACCACTGACTTGGTTTGATGTAGCAGTTAAATTCCTCACTCTCGCAGCCACAGTGACAATCACAGTCCGCTAAACACTCACGTAGTTGTGGTTTACCAACAGCGCCTCTCTGTTGTCCATGCTGTCAGCAACAGCAGTAGGAGGCAATGCAAAACAATGCACCACAGTGTGGTGTGTGTATGAGTTTTTGCATTTCAGTGAGTCAACTCACATAAAACAAACTTCTGGATGCAGAGTACAGCCTCCTGTAAAAATAGATTAAGTGCAGCACAGTGGTAGGAAGTGACCGTAATAAACATCCAATTAAAGAAAACACATAATCAGAGCCTGCATGGGGCAGAAGTGGGAATGATGAAATGCTGTGAAAGCCACCGTCTGCTTAAAATGAGATAGTTTAGTACAAAGTGTTTATTTTTTCTACAAGGCAAAATTCAAAGGAAGAGCCAGAAGCCTCCCATCATAAAACGGAATTGTATATAATAATGACACACACCATCTGGGCATTTACAGCTTAAAATTGTGCTTGTCAGTTTTCAAGTCCACTGAGTACAGTACATGATCCAGCAAGCACTTCTAGGAGGCATACAGACACCTAAAGTAGCAGTACCTGTAGCACCAATAATTGCAAAATGAGCAGCATAGACATAGCACTGACATCTTCAATTGACTGCATTAAGGCAGACTGTACAGCACAATACAATTTTTCAGTCATATGTGAATGTAGGAGTGGAATTCCAATAGTTCACCTGAATTGGCTTGCAGGTTTTGGTCATTTGTTTCATAAACACACGATCATCTTAAAAGTTTTAATGCACATTCTTATTATTATATTATTATTATATGTTCTTATGCAAATACACAGGGTTCTCTCTACACACACATGCATGCACACACTCAATAAGACTTTGACTTTTGCAGGGAGTGGCGATTTCCAACAATACTTGAAAAGTGAGTTCCTGCCTCCTGCAGCCAGCCAATTACGGTGCAGTATTTAAAGATGAAGGTTCCATTAAGGAAGTCCCACGTTCCCCTCAGCACTCTCGACTCCTGCAACGACAGACTCTGTTTTTTCCTGCCTGTCAATGCCAGGAACCCATTAAGGAGCAGTGGTGGGGATACAACGTTGGGAAACAATGTAAGGATGGACCTAGTCATTGTTCCTGAGTGTTGCTCCTTGAGAAATGTCCGGCTGTTTTACTTTGTTTCTGTCTGAGATACAGTGCAGCTACCTACCTAACTCCAACCTTAATCATACCTTTAGCCTGTTTTAGCCTCTAAACTACCATCACAATTCTACATACTGTATATCTGATCCATTAGAGCACCTTCCATTTTTAGTGAATTATTTCAGAATGCTATAAAAACTCTTAATCTTCTGGTGCATTTAAGGGAACTGTGGTATTCTTCTATTTTGTTTCTGTTAAGATTTTAAACCTTGCACTGTGAGAACATGATCAAATATAATGTTAAAAGTGGGCAATAAGGTGTTTGTAAGTTTGCTTTGGAAAGTGCACACAATTAACTGTTAATGGAATAAAAGAATCACAATTGCTGTACAGTCTTGTGTAAAGTGAATGTGTGGTTTTGCTAGAAACTAAAAACCAGCCTTGTGTCCTCCACTCAACTAGATGCCAAAGAACAAGAGAAAGTTTTACAGCTGGTATTGTTCCTCTGATCTCCATACTTCCCCTCAGCGATGAACTGCAGCCCACCTCCCTGACCCTTGTGCAGCTAAACACACCCACTCACACATCAATCATGGAAATTCCACCAAAACACACATGCTATTGTTGAGCTCTGTAGCAATGCAAACAGTGCAAATCTATGGACACCATAACCCACTGTTTATCACAGAGTAGACTGATTCCTATAATTTCAGGTCACAAGACCATAGTTAATATCATCAGTCTTAGTAATATTGCATAGTTTTATATTATTATCTCTTTTTGTAACATCTAAACAGCAGTTGGAAAAGTTTTCTGATCTCAATAACAATACCTGCAACACAGTTATGGTTTTGATCCTGAATTGAAAGAATAAAAAGCAGAGACTTCCATAAACTTGTGATCTCATAGAAAATAATCTTTTCTTAGTCACATTACTCAATCACTAAAGAGAAAATGTTGTTCTGATATAACTGGTAGCACAAAACACTGAAAATAATGCCTCATCAAAGTTATACGCCAAACGTTACATTAGGTGCAATATAACCAAAATACAAGTAGCCAACCTGCACCTGCACAATGTCCTAATCAGTTCAACTGTGGCTTTCAATTGATATGACATGGATAGATTCAATTTGTTTATCTTGCTTATTGTTTATAACTATGTCAGAATTCTGAGATTAAAATTGGTTAAGACTCTGTAGTTAACTGTGGTGTGTACTGACCTAAGCCAGCTGACATTCCTTTAAACACAAATGTGCTTTCAGGGCAAAGGAAGAAATCTGTCTATTGGCAATTACTTCAGTCCTGGCTACTGTCCAAAAATGGGCTGCATCAAACGCAGCCACAACAAAATCATGACTTGTCAAGGACCATATGCTGATGTCAACAAATCACATTTTTTCCAAGTAAATAAAGTTTCACATTTTGGTCTGAATCCATATATTTCTATTTTATTTTCTGTATACAGTATGTGTATTATTCCTTTCCTATACTCACCACTCCAACAACCATCTGAGGACCACAGAGGCGCATTATCTGAACCTCTACAAGGTTCCACTTTTTTTAAAACCATGCAGTCTGTGGGAAGCTGTGTTTTGCCGAGCAGATGTGTTGCAGGCACAAAGTATACACACACCTCTGGCCCAGTGTGAACTCACCCTTCTGCTGACACTGATAGGCAGACATACACCTCTAGCTTTAGGATACTAACATGGTGAGAGAGAGAGAGAGAGCTGTGAAAGCATGGCAGCTGAAGAATAGTATGTCAACAAAGAATGAGATTAGTTGTGCTATCCCTAGGCGTTCGCTCAGCTGGTGTGTGTGTGTATGTGTGAGAGTGCTGACTCCTGGCTCTGATCTATCTGTGTGCGTTCTCAGCGAGGGTTTTTTTGGCTTCTTTGACTGACACATACAGAGAGTTTAGGGAGTCCCTCTCCCTCCCACAGCACAGCTAAGAAGCCCTAAAGCTCCTTAGCCCAGACTCTGCCACTTGTACAATAATATATAAAGACATTTTTTAAGCAGAAATACTGTGGTGATAAAACAATCATAAATCCAACCTAGTGTCACCCTACACAAGGTTCATTCTCAAGCACACTTGCAAGCAGGTGTTTTTGAAAGCATATAAACACCTCAGTTATTTTTCTAGCTTGGTTTTATCTTTGGGTGGATCATTTGGTTTGGCTAAACTTAACATTTTTAAGCAATCAACTTAGTATCACACATGAACAAATACTTGCGCTGTGCGGGTCTACAAAGGTATTTACAGGTTCAGAGAAACTTAGGAAGAGTAAGTGGATGTCAAAGTCTGGAGAAGAGGAACCACATGGGAGCACCAGGCGCTCGGCCAGTCGAGAGAGCACAGTCTGGCATCGACTGGCACCAGTCAACTTCACACTCACATACACACACCATGCACGTTACTGCCAATCTCAACTCTCACACAATGGGAAAACAACCAGCGCACACACCGCACACACTATATCACTACATTGTGTGAAGGACTGGTGTGATGCACCATGATGGTTGTGCTCAGTTGTTTCTTAGCTGTTTTAAATTAGAATAATCATCATTGTGACCATCACACAAACAAACTCAGATGATATAACCAAAGTAAGGTGTGTTAATTCACTTGTGTGTGTGTGTGTGTGTGTGTAATGCTCGGTGGAGTGGTTACAGATTCTGGGTGGGCCCTGTACGTTTGAGTATGTGCATGTTTCTTTGTGCGCTTGAATACACTTTCCATCAGATTAAGCTGCTAAACCTTTCAATTCTGCCTAAGGCTTGGTCTCTAGTCATCTGGTTTCCACTGCAGGAGGAAACTGGACTAATTTAGTTTACCTTATCAAATGTTGTTCATTGCTGTCTTCCTATAGTTAATTTGAATGAAGATGCTTTAAGCTAAATGCTAACATCATCATGCTAACATGTTCATAATAATCATGCAAACATTATGATGAAAATTTGCAAGTACATTTAGCATGTTCACCATAAAGTTTGCATTTTAGCAATAAACCCATCATGCAGCTGAGGCTAATAGGAATGTCATTCTTTTGCAGATTTTCATTCGTTTCATTTGTTCATTCGTCACCAAATACTCAAAACCCTTCATTTTAACTTCACAGTGGTGCTATGGTCAGCAGATCATTCAATAATAGATGTAGACCGACCAGCACACCAACATTGCCATCCACAGAGTCATGGCACTAGCACGGTTACAACCAAATGTACAAAGATGAAAATCTTGTATTGATGTAGTGTACTGTAAATGTAAACTAAAGGTTGTGTGCTTTGCACAATTACTTTTTTCCCCGATGTGATTATTCCACCTACTGTTGCCATTTCTATGTTTAATTGTGTTTGATTTAGCAATTACACAGCTATCGCAGGCACATAAACCAACATTCACTGCAATGTCTTGTAGTGGAAATACTACAGTATCACCAAATTTTGTTTATTCTTAGTGTGTCACTCATTTTAATGCTGCCAATGCAATCCAAACTTTGTAACTCTATTTTAGTGTATTCTGATATTTCAGCTCATATGAACTGATTACAAGCTCCTTTGAGTGTTGAGACAATTCTATGAAACGTGGGATTTCAAAACCTTCTTAGATCACACTGGATAACCTCAGAAACTGATGAGCTGAAAAAAAGGCATTTTTGCTTGTTTTCATTTCCTGAAAAGTTGACATTTCGCAGATACGTGATTTCATCAGACAGTGTCAATTTGCAAATCACACACCATGGCATCGTTAGAGTGAATGCCTTTAACAGCCATCAGCATGTGAGCTGGTATGACTCACATCTCTGCACCTCTAGGGGAATCACACATCCACGCACGCGTACACACACATACACAGACATGCACACAAAAATAAACAAACAGTTGTTGTGTGTATGGTGTATGTGTGAATAACAATGTGCCCTTTAACCTGCACATTAATATATAGTTCTTAATGTCAGTGAATGCAGCATACAACACACATATACAATGTGGCACCCAGTAAACATGCCCCATGTAACAAGAACACTTTGCCTTTATAATATTGTGTAGCTGTTGTTAGCCAGCCAACCATGGACAATGCTCTGTGGCAGGCATGCAGAGCAGTGACCAAGACTAACCGGGAATACATGCAGACTGTAAGAGAGCATAGACAGAGAGAGACAGCAAGGTTTTTGCATCAGAGAGAGAGAGAAGTAGATGAGGAGGGATGGCAAGCAAAGCAAAGATGCACAGTGAATACATACAAAATTTCAAAACAATAAACATCCGTTACTTTTTCTTCTCTAGTCCTGCTCCTGCCTTCTTAGCGTACTTTCTACACCATGCATGTATTGTAACTGTATGCATATGTGCACGTGTCAGGCTCCAGCTGAAAGACATTAGTCGGGCCAATAGGGAATTTTAATGAAACTTGGCACAGCTGATGACTCGCTTCGGAGAAAGAATCAACTGGTATACAGCAGGGGGATGTGTAAATACAAACAAAGACAGAAATATGGGAGGAAAAAAGATAAAAAGAGATTTCATTTGTCAGCATGTTTGTGCATAGATGAACAAATATGCATATGCATGCCTGACTTGCAGCATCTGATTACTATGCAGATGCTGAAGGGCCCAAAGCTCATGGCAAAAGCACACAAAGCGTGAAAGATGATAGAGGCTTAATGGTATGGCTGTAATGTACAGTATGTCAACTATTATTTGTTGGTTCGAAAATTCTGTATCACAAAAATGCCAAAATGTAATTGATGAGACAGGAGGAACAGAACTTAGAAACAGAGCACCAGATAGTAGTCATGAAGAAGTGAAATGCATAAAAAAGAAGTAAGAGAAGGCAAACAGCATGAATGTTACATTTTATAGAAGATATGTTTAGAATGGAAGGAGAGGAGAAGATAGCAAAGGGGGCACACAAGGAATGAACTAAATAAACAGCTGAGAGAGTAAGAATGACAGAAAAAGAATAGATAATAAGGATGCAGTAAAAAGTGCAGAAAACATCAATTCCTCCCTTACCTCTGCAGCTACGTCTGGTATCCTTTGGGACAAAAAACGTAGCGGGGAAGAAACTTCTGGTTGAACAGCGCCGCTACAGATCCCCACTTTCTACGTCTTTCCAAGGTAATGTACATATATCTGTATCTATCAGCCAAAAGCAAACTCTTCAGTCCACTAGGACGATATTCTGTCTATCTGTGTGGGTTTGTGTAAAGGTATCCTAGATGGAGATGAATAGTGGTGAGTGCAAGGAGTGTACTACGCTAGAGGGCAGACAGGCTGACTGAAACAGGAGAGCACGGAGAGTAGAGACCAGACTGAGTAGGATGAAGAGTTGCTGCTTCCTAACATCAGAGCGGCTGGGCTGGATACACCCACCTCCTCAGCATGCATCACATGGGAGTCGCTCAGATGCTCTAAAGTATGCAGAGAGTGAGAGAGAGAGAGAGAGAGAGAGAGAAATCCTGTGTGCAGCCTGGAATCTAATCTGATGCACACACGTATGCATGTCAGCTAATGCTCGCAGTCTGTGAGAGGTGTGCGTTGATGTTTTCCATGGCAACAAAACAATCTGATCTCATATCCACATGTTTTGATTGACTGTATGTATCATTTCATCGTAGCTAATTAGAATCAACCAGTAATCATTTAAAGTGATTTATTAAGCAAAAAGGTTTAGCATTTAGCAAGGATTTGCTGTGATTCTCTGACTGAAATCTTAAGATTACCCTTCAGTTTTGAGCTCTGGGAGAGTAAACAATTAAAGAATATGTTTGGCATTTTGGGAAATACCCTAATGAGCTTTCTTTTAACAAAAATGGAAGTATATCAAAAACAAATTGCTATTTTATTGAGAAGTATGTGACTATTTCCTGACCCTGAGCCAAAAAAATGGCAAGAAAGTACATCAGCATATTTTCCCACGTGTCAAACTTCCCCTTTAATGTATTGATAAAAAAAAGGGAAAAAAATCATCATTTATGCATCTGTAGTAAGTTGGCGGGAAGTGAGATTAACTGGTTAAATATGTTGTTATATCCAGTGGCCCAGCAAAACCAGGAAAAAGAGTTTTTTTTTCACTTCAAGACATGCTTTTCATTCTTGGAGTGCACCATTTCGCTCAACATGCCTTCATTTTCCCTCCAGTGTTTCCCTCCTGGGAGAGAAGGTGGGTAGGGGGGGTTGGAGGTGGGTGCTTCATGTCATGGGCCAAGGCTTTGAGCAGCCTTCTACTGCTCTGGCAGTGAAAGCGTCATGCCTCCTGGGACAAAGCCTGCCTTGATAAGGGTCAAGTCCACTGCTCAGTGCATGGAGAATGGTCCTCATTACTGGTACAGGATAGGGGTTAAATAATTGTTGGATCTGCTCGTGGGTGGCAATGTTTCTAATAGTTGGGTAAGTTTGTAAAAAAGAAAAAAAAATTGGATGTTTTCATTGTATTGGTAGTTTCATATCACAGTCTCATACAAGTATAGAAATAAATTTCCACACAAGAATAAGCTATACCACGAAAAACAAAATTACACCTTAAGCTTAACTGTTCAACAACAATTGCTTAAGCAAGAATTGAAAACCCCTCTTGGTTGCCTCTTGCTTTAAATATACTGGGTTAACCGTTCATGTGAACTGCTGCAGTGTATAAAAATTGTGTTTTTACCAATGCAACCCATCAATCTAAAAAGGAAAATGTCAACACAAGTACATTTCTGCAACCATTTCATTGGTCAAATCTGTCCAGTGACCTCGCTCAGCATCTGACAGGCCTGCTTCATCCAGTGTGTGGTGTAATAGCCAATCAAAAACAAGGCCGTGTTTTCATTTCAGTAGTGTACAAGGCCGTGTTTTCATTTCAGCAGAGTAGTATATCCTAGGACATGAGTGGCAAGCTCTGCCTTGTTCAGATTACCCAGGTCCCCCCGAGAAAACGATGCTATCAGGAGGTGATGAGGGAAGTGAAAAATCGTAATCCTCTTCTATAATGCATATCCTGGTTAGATGTTAGCTGGGATATGAGAGAGCAAAACTCTGTCCCACCAGCCCCTCCTGTTAAATCTGGTAGCTCACCAAGTGGTTATTACATCTGTAATGAAATCGGCTTCATTAGATTAGCCAATAATTAAACATCATGTGTGTGGTTTAAGATAAATTGGGCACAATTTAAATGGGGCATGAGGTTCTGGTGCACTCGTTTAGTGAGGAAATTTACAGATAAAGTCAGCACAGAACTGGAGATTGAAGAGATAACATATTCTGAGGCTTTATACTGAGCAGTGGTGATATGGTGGCATGCAGTGGCTCCTGATCATCGTCATCATCATCACCACTTGCAGCCCCACTGTAAGTCCTGTACCTCCACACTACTCCCATCCACCACTAAACTGTATCAGCATCCTTACTGCAACATCACTCGTTCCCCAAGACAGAAAACCTGAGTGGATTCTGGAAGCTGGAGCACAGTGCATAAATACATTTTAGCTGCTGACCAAGCAAGCACTCTGCAGCAGCAGCAGCAGATCGACCTGCATACAAACCGTTATATTGACGAAAGCTTTAAGTGGCTGGATGCAAGAAATAAACGGCGCACCTGTCATTTCATATTTTTTGTGCTGCATTCAGGTGCAACTATCCTGCGTGTATCGTAAAAACGCACGCCAGCAACAACACTCTGTAGCCTTATTAAAACCAACACACTGCAACTGATGTAAATAAGCCGAAACATAGATTTAACAAGCTATTATAGCGGTACGCCTTTTAAGCTGGTTTAGGTTGATCTTCTCGAGCACAAAGAAAGGAAAACGTAAATAGTATCTTACCGTTACAACCGTGGACGAAAAGCCTGTGCTGACTGGCAGATCAGGATGCTCCAGTCAGTGAAAGTGGGAATGATACTGCTGGACAGTCCAGCCTCCATTTTCGTGGATAATGTCGCCCCCTGCCGGTAGATTGAGAGCATTGCCACCATTTTTTACGACGAAGAGCTGTTTTCTTTCCGTATATATATATATATATATATAAACAAAACGTCATCTTGGAATATATTGAAGAACAAATATCACGAAATTCATATCTTTAGTATCGAATATTCTTTTTTTTAGGTAAAGTTGCAAAAAATCTCGTGCAAAGGTTAGACGAAATACAACTATACTTCTGTTCATTTCTTCAAAATAAAAGCTCTAAAACCACATGAAGCGCATGAACAAACATATTTAACTTAAGTGCTATCAGGGGCTGAATCGTTTTCTTTACTTGCTGAAAAGTAGCCATACAACAATGTTAAAATAGGGCTTAAAAATAAAGGTCCTGCACTCAAAATCATACTGAAGAAAAACTACAAATCAAGTACGTTATCAGCAAAACCACAATACACTCTCTTTACAACGATTTCTCTCTTTTCATTGCTTTTCCTTTAAACTTAATTCATCACGTAGAAATCACGTTCAACCAATTCACTTTTATTTTGAAAGAAGAAGCTAAACTGCCAGTGCGCAGCTTTACAGAGAACTACAAAAATGGCGTCTGAAACGGTCAAGAGGGGCCTAAATGTAATAAATGTCTTACATTAAGCCTGAGATAATGGGTGTGAATCTTTGTTGTTTGATCATCTTTAAAAAAGTTTACGTACATTTTCAAATATTAAACGTACGTCTGAAACATGATTGATGTCGGGAGTGACCGTTATTGGGACAGTTTTGCCGGATGTTTTGTTGTCGTGCCGGTGTTTGACCGGCGGTGTAGCAGCCAGTGGGTCATCTAACAGGAAAAAGCGCCAACTTCTGCAGCACCGTGTGAATTGTCAAACACTCGGTAAATGGCACTAAGGTGGGGGTGTTCCGTGACAAATATTAAACTTCAATCTACGATGACTCAGCCGGGTAAGATTTAAAACCTGATCAAGACATTGTAGGGATTTGGAGAAGTCGTTTTCCTGACGTGAACTGTTAGAAACGGCGTGCTGCCTGATCTCTACTCCCATTCCTTCACCGCACCGTTTTGACCCAGTTATGTCGCGGTGCTGTCTGCAAACTTGCACATAAACACCGGCTTTTGTGCACTGTTTGCTACGTCGCAGCTGCTTTTTAATACTAAGAAAAACAACGGTTGCTAATGTAAACTGCTTTATTTCAAATGCTGAGGAGGACAGTGAAAACTAGAGCGACCCTAGTAAGTTAGCGTTAGCAGCTAATCTGTTATATAATACATTGTTCAGACGAATACGGAGCTGGACTTAAGTTAATGTAGATAAAACAGAGTTATCTAACTAACTTAACTCGGCTAGTTTGGTTGTAATAACAGAACTGCGTAGTATTAACCAGGGTGCGCAGTTACTTTCGTTGTCGTTGAACTTTGATGGCGTCCACTGAAATTAAAGTCTGCGTTTCTCTTTCTTGTCAGTGAGGTGCGCTGTTGCTTCTCCGTAGAAAAGGATTTTAAAAAACAAACAAAACAAAAAAAAACACTCTCAAGCGACAGGATAAAATATGCCAGGGCTGCAGGGTGAAAATGTTGTGGCGGCGCTTGGGAGCCCCATCAAGAAGAGTAAACTGTCTCTGAAGTTCTTCCAGAAGAAGGAAACTAAGCGGGCTCTGGATTTCTCTGAACCTCAAGCAGATGAACCCAAAGCAGCTGAACCGGTGGAGCCTGAAGCAAGGTGGGGTTATGCTTACAGTACGTGATCATGAAAAGTTCAAAATATGGCTTTATTACACTGTGTTGCGGAAGAGTACTGTGGTGTCTGGGAAGTTATGGCAATGAATAACAGACTGTACTCTAATTTCACCAAATTTCAGACATACTGTAATGCTTACTTCACAGTTTTTGCAGTGGACGTGTAGACAGGGATACCTTACATTTTACTGCTTGGTTTGAAACACTGCGTCCCCAGTGTGAAGAATTGCCACCTTTTACACTTTTGTGTTGTAATAAACTAAACACCTTTGGGTTTTGGACTGCTGGTCAAATACAGAAAGCGTATGAAAGCTTTTCCATCTCAGGCTGTATAAAGTCATCATGCTTATTTGTCTCAATTTTATTATTTTTTTCCAGACTAATTAATTTATTAAGTGATTATCAATTATTAAAATAACATCTGGAGAAAATCAAATCATATGCAAAACTTGGTATTTTAACGAGAGCATCTCAGTATGTGATACTGTATGTACAGTGTAATAATCTGATAAGTGTATTTAAGGCCAGGCAGAATTTCAGGGAAATAGTTAATTTATAGATCAGCTATAATTGTATTGTGATGATGTAATCCTATTATCGTGTTATAATTGTACAATTTCCAGCTTTCACACTTAATCATTTTAACAAACCTTTTTTATATACATGTTAAAAGTGTGGTTTCATCAACAGTTTTTTCCCCCCGTTTCTTCTCCACCATTCAGTGGCTGTGACCAGGTGGTCCCTGGTCCCTCTCCATGTCCAGCCTCACCTGGTCTTCTCCTGCCATGTGAGAAGACAGAGAACTTGGTGCCTTTTGTGGGGTTCAACAATCTGGGCAACACCTGCTATCTGAACAGTATCTTACAGGTGAGTCATTACCTGAGACAATTACTATTATGTTACTACTATTAGTATGTTGAAACCAAAATATGACCTAAAATGTGATCAGAGTTTCATGTCCCAAATGGAAAAAAAATGGGAGGTGGGGTTTCTAACTCAGACTCAAATCATCTAAAAGTGGGCATATTTACACATTTTCAGAGGCAGTGTAACTTCACCTGTGTTAATAGTCATATTAATAAGTGTGCAGACATAAAAACGTGTTTTTAACACGCTCTGGTCGTTGCTGTTTCTGGTTAAACTGTTAGACACAGGTCCGATCTGCTGTTAATTTTGTAAATTAGCTTATGACAGGCCAAAATGAAATTTGTCTGGTGTGTGTGCTATGCAAGCTGATGGATAAACATGCTTCAATGCAGAACCGCCGTCTGTAGAAGGATAAAATGTATGTATGTATGTATAAAATTGACTAATGCTGTTGACGTCTGATCACTCACAGGTTCTGTACTACTGTCCAGGGCTCAGAGACGGCATAAAGAAACTGTACAACCTGTCTAGATGGAAGGACAAGCTAAAAGAAGAAGACAATAAGAGCAAAGAGGTTGGTGTAAAAGACATTTTTATTTTACAAAATGTACACTGGCAAACGGTGGCTTCAGAAATCACCACCAGCTTTTACACGTAATTTTAGACATATTGTAAAATACAGTCCAGTCAAATAAAAATATTACTGTTATTCTGTCCTAACCAGATGGTTTGATGTAACAGATACAAAGCTACAATTCACAGATTTTTATTTTATTTTTTCAGCCACATTCCCAGTCAGAAGATGTAGCCGAGTCCTTGCCAGCTCATATTGAACTCCTCGGGAGCTTCAACAGCCTGATAACATCAGTGGAACAGCTGCAGTCCAGCTTCCTGCTCAACCCTGAGAGCTTCAGTGAAGGGGAGCTCGCGACTCCTCCTCATAAAATACTAAACACACTCAGGTAACATTCTGAATATGAATAGTACTCAAATACATGTCTAAGTCAATGGATTAAATACTAATTTATTGTTTGTTCAAGACATACATTGAGATAATGAGCACAATGAAACACTTTCTTTACACTACCTATGGTTTTGACTCTTAATAAAATATGTAAATATTAATTATGTTGAAAAATATGTAGTTAAACACACACATACTGTGTTTTTGGATGTATGAATGTGAATTTAAAATCTAATTCCCAAGTAACAATATTTCAAGGCAAATCAAGCTGTGAAGAATGTGAAAATGTTACTTTGATAAGTGTGTAGATGTACTTTAAACTTGTCTGTAAAAAGTCGAAAAAGAAAAGCAATGTATTTTTAATTTAGAGCTACATAAATTGTTTTTCTGTCAGTCCACTAATTGTCATCTCTGTTTTTGTGTTACAGGCAACTGAACCCCATGTATGAAGGATATCTTCAGCATGATGCCCAGGAGGTGCTGCAGTGCATCTTGGGGTATGTACAGGAGGCCTGTGATACCATCAGGAAGGAGCAGGGGTTGGAGAGGGATGATGATGTGACGGAGGTTAAAGTCAAGAACAACCACTCAGAACCCAGCAGCTCTGTAACTGAATCCAAAACTCCCACAGAAGAGGACGGCCAAGTTAGTGGTAAGAGAAAAAGCGACACAGAGGCTGGAAATGCCAAGAAGAAACCAAAATCTGTTAAGTCTAAGAAATCTAATGTTGAGGAAGACGGCATCAGTAGAAATAAACCCCTTACTCGCTCCAAAAGGAAGTCCTCAAGTGACCTCTCAGTCGACAGCACCCTAGGCAAAGATGGAGAGCAGGAAGTGGCAGAAGAAGAGGGGATGAAGAAGCTAAACATGGAGGAGAAAGGTGGGAGTGACGGTGAGGGGAAAGGTGAAAAGGCAGACGGGAAAAGAAAAAAGCGAGCGAAGTTGAGCTGGCTGAGGCCTTCTGGAAAACAGCCGAGCATTTTCTCCAAGTTCCGTAGTGTGGGGAAGATCAGCTCCACGACTGCGAAGAACCAAGACCAAGCAGAGCTTGAGAACGTACAGAGTGACGAACAAAGCCAGAATGAGAAGACCAGTCAGGAGCATTCACCACAAAACGTGGCTAAAGACAAGAAGGCAGTGAAACATCAAGGTATGACATTAGGATGGTTTCTGCAGGGTTCAAGATGTCACAAAAACCAGTGGGGGCAAAATGGTCTAGAATTACTCATTACAATATAAGTTACTGAAGTCAAAGAACATTTGTATGCCTTTAAAAACATAGGTGTAGGACTTGCCTTACCTTCTAAGACCCTTTTATATTGAAGAACCTAAATCTTTTTCAGACCTGTTCATACTTACTAGGTATTTCACATATTTGCTCATTCAAGAGGTAATATATCCTCACAACCTCTAAATTTTAGTTTGTTTTTTTTTATTTGTTATTTTAACAGCAATTTTTACACAATTCCAATAGTGTCAGAGAGAAAATAAGTAAAACAAGACCACATCAGATTCCTGGTCACTGAATGTCACCTCTGCCATGTGAAATCAGACAGCATCGGTAGTTTATGTGATCGCAGACATACAACACTCAGCAGTGTCTCCCTGTGTTCCTGTTATGATCAGACGGCCTGGACCTGATGGAGCGCTTGTTCCAGGGCCAGCTGGTTCTGAGGACTCGTTGTCTGGAGTGTGAGAGCTTCACAGAGAGGAGAGAGGACTTCCAGGACATCAGTGTCCCTGTGCTCGATGACCAACCCAGCAGCCCAGACGACCTCTCAGACGGTGAGATTTCTTTGCACATCGTCAAAAAGCAGCAGTTTAAAATAACTGGGGGGTAAAGTGCCTTTAGGAAATGTATGTCAGAAGAATGTTATGTACTGATGAAATATCACATAATTTAATAACTGCTTTACTCTTTGCAGTCTCTCCAGATCCTAAACCAGAACTGAAGACTTTAAAATGGGCCATTGCTCAGTTTGCTTCAGTGGAGCGTATTGTTGGCGAGGACAAGTACTTCTGTGAGAACTGCCATCACTACACAGAGGCTGAGAGAAGTCTGCTGTTTGACAAAACTCCTGAAGTGATCACCATTCACCTGAAGCGCTTCTCTGCCAACAGTTTGGAGTGAGTTGATGAACAGTTGTACCTGAGTGATATCTTTCAAAATATCTATTAGTATTGCTAAGTCACTGAGCTTTGACAGCTTTATCCCTCTCTATATGACTAAAGTCTATGTAGAAAAGCGGACTATTTACCAAGGATTTGTTGGGGGGGTTTTTTTCTCAAATTGCAGATTCAGATTTCATATTCAGTTTCTTTGCATGTAAAAACAACTTTAAATTCTGTAGTTGATCAGCTACCCTCATTGAAACATTGATAGTTGTAATGCTGGCTGAGAGAAGATGCCAACCTAAAGTGATATCAGATGAAATTCGCATTTTAAAGTTCAGCAGCATAAATTAGATAAATCGACAGGATAACTATCAAATTTAACAAATTAGTTAATGCAATGGAGAGACAATTTGGAAAATCCTTTCACCTTATGTCTACAGACAGTGAAAGCTTTCTGTAGAGTCTTGGATAAAAGTGTTCTTCATTCCTGTTGTAGATTATTTGTTTCTGTCTCCCTCTAGGTTGGACCCATATGCAGGTCTATCTAAGGTGAACACTCCCTTACAGACACCTTTGACCTTGTCTCTGGAGGAGTGGTGCACCCGTCCCTCGTCCACCAAAGGTCAACACTATCAGCTGTTTGCTGTGGTCATGCACAGTGGTGTAACCATCAGCAGCGGCCACTACACCGCCTACGTCCGTGTGTCTGGCCTGAAAGACGTGAAGCTCTGGCTGCGGGACGAAAAAGAACCGGAAAAGGAAGAAGAGGGGAACAGAAATAAAGAGGTGCCACAGGTGAAAGAGGAAGTGCTGGACTATGATGATGGAGAAGTGTCTTTCAGTCTGAATGCAAGGGGACAGAGGGGTGCAAGGTTGGCTAGCAGCAAACCGGGGGGCAAAAAGCTGTCAGAGGGTGGTGGGGTTGGACTCTTGGGGGGCCAGAGGAGTTTGTCCAGTTTTGAGCTTGGAAACAACAACAGCAAATACACAGATAAAGCAACCAGCAGTGGAGCAACAGAGGGATCTACACCGAGAAAAACTAGCACCAGTCTGAGCCAAAATACTGAAGCAGGACTTAAAAAGGAGTCTGAGGCCGGAGAGGAGGCATCAGTGAAGTCCAGGGGCGGGGTGGAGGCCACAGAGCAGCAGGCTTTGAACAAACTCCTAGAATATGAGGGCAAATGGCTGCTGTTTGATGACTCTGAGGTGCGTTTGTTTGAGGAGGAGGATTTTCTGCAAGCCTGCTCTCCTGAAACATGCTCCTCATCAACGCCTTACCTGCTGTTCTACAGAAGGATGCCTTAAGCTTAATGCCAACATGAACTCAAGAACTGCTGTTAACTCAGGGGGTTGTGCCAGTCAGACTTTTTGGCAGCTGAGCACCCAGACATATGTATTTTGCAATACTACAAAAAGTGCCAAAAATGCTCTTGCTATCATATTAGCACCTGAACTGAAGTTAACTTTCAGCCCAGAGGCACTGCAACAGTCCAGTGCCACTGTACAGTCCAGGCTCTTTCACCTTGCACCTCAAACGTGATCAGAGTTATATTTTAGACTCAAATGGAGAACTAATTTTCTATGTTCTGGAAGTAAGACTTGTTTTTTGAATGACACTGTCATGTCTCTGTAAACTGAGTACAGGGTCTTTTTGCTATCTGTACAATTACTTCATGGACACTGGCTTTGATTTTTTATTTTTATTTTCCTGACATTGTCTGTAATATGTCCTGTTTTTGTTGTTTTCTATTATGAGCTTCGTATTGTTCTTTTCTGCAAATTGGAAAAGCACTTTTGAACTAAAATTTAATTCAAATAAGAATGCTAAATATTTTTTTTACTCGTTTGCATTTACAGGAGACTCGGTGCTGTATATTTGCAATAGATTACTTACACTGTCAAGCTAAATAAAACATGTCCTTAACATTTGCAAAGCAACGCGGAATATACTTCATGTGGCTTAAAAAAAAAAAAAACTATCTTGTTTGTTGCAACAAAGCCTTTACCCACATCTTGTACTAAGCCCTATAAGAATTTTTCCTCTGAATTAATCACTAAGTGTCTAGATAGAAACACCTTTTCTATCTCAAAACTCTTAACACGTTGGTACTGTTAATGTTGAAGTAGTTTATGCAGGTAGAGCTTATTACTCAACCCAGACATCAGAAGCTTTTTTACAAGGTGGCAATTCAGAGTAAAATCTTTAAGAATTAAAATTTTTAAGTAAGCTGTTGTGTTTTTTTTTTAATTAGCAAAGCTGTTCATAACTGCCTCATTTAGCATTCATATTTTAAGGTTAAGGTTACACATTTGAAAACACAAACTGGAATTTCAATGCTGGGTCTTTAAATAAAAGGCTTAGTTCTTTAATCCAGTCTATTAGTTCAGCTGTAATTTATCTTTATGCTATGCGACAAGTCAGCGACAGGAGGATCTGCAGATTTTTGAACTGTAGGCTCATCTCTGCACGCTAACGTCTACTCAATGTCAAGCTTTTTCCAGGTCTTTTTAAGACATACTGGCCAAAAAGATCCAAAAATACCAGAAAATTTAGTTTTTGTGGATTTAAGAATCTGTTCTTGTGAACACTTAACAAGATTAAAATTAATCACACCTTAAATTTCTTTTGTGCCACTTTCACAGTTTGTAATTTGATATTCTAAGCTTTGCGTATATAGTCACAAATATTTAGCAAAGGTTACACTGTGCATCTCAGGCTCTACAGCTGTGTTTAGAATGTCCAATCATAGTTTCAAGGACTGACTTCCAACTACAGCCCAATGCATATTCAGCGACTTCACTATAAAGGTTGGTATGACAAGTTTTGGTATTGGAGTGCTGACTTAGTTTAATGAAACATAAACGCAGTCCTGTTAAGTGATCTTTAAAACTGCACTCAGTCTAGCGGTTAATATATTAATGATGTACTTTTACACTATAAGCAATAAAGTTTTTACCTTCGTATGCGCCGTCTGGTGCCATCCTTTTCACTTCTGCCAACCATTACTTTCTTTTATTCACGTCCTACTTTTTGTCTTGATTCGTCCCCAACATAACATTAATCCTAAATAAACAAAAACATAACATTAAGAAGGCAAGAAGATTGTCAGTGTAAACTGAATGAACATTAAAATATTTATTTAGTAAAATATTTCAAATAAAACAAAACACTACATAAAATTATACAAGGATGTTTAAAGTACCTAATTTGAAAACATTGTTGCCTCAACTAAAAATTATAAAGCGTCATGATAAATAATGGTACAATTTTTTGCATCTTTTCATTTTTTTCCCTCGTCTCCTCGTTTTGAATTATATAAACTTTCAAGTTGTAAAATGCATTGCTACACCGTAATAAAAAAGTGCACACATGAAATTTAATACAGATTTTTCTGACACATCGTACACAATTAAAAAGACACCTTGACTTTTAAAATCGCACCTTTTCTGCAGTCACTTGTTGAAATTTGGCAGAAAAAAGGCTTTTTTTGGCACTTTAATTAACCAATAAAAAATGTCAGCACTTAATATTCTGTGGTTTGTTAGCTTGCAGCAAGCAGTTTCTGTTGGTTTCAAGACTGAAGGCTCACATTATCAGCTATTTTAAAAGTGGGACAAAAATAAATACTTGCTCCTATTTGTGACAAACGGACGGCAAATTAATTCTAAATGCCAAGGTATCCCTTTAATCTTTAAGACCCACTAGTTCGTCTCTCTCATTGTGTAACAGTCTTCCTGTGGACAAATTAAGACACTGGAATGATGTACCAAGCTGCAACACTTTCAGCCTTTCTTTTAGCTCAGTCTAAGAAACAATGACCAACTTAGAAGAAACATTTCTATTTACACTCGAGAATAAATTAATATTGCAATTTCTGTTGTGTATGTGTGTAACAGTTTTTTCTTCATCTTCATATGTCAAGTTTGCGAAGACTCATTCTGCTGAAGGAATCTCTGGAAATAGAAAAATACGACAGTCATTTTATTTACACAGGCAAACGTTAACAAGTTAAATGTCCATTTTATATTGTACACAGTATTGCTGATAATTAATAATGAGTTCACATTTGAACAATTTATAAACTTTATACCATTTCAACAATTAACACATTGAGTGACTGGGAATGTTATTTGTGGCTTGGTTTCCTCTACGATATTGACTGATTAATGGATTATACTGCTGATTAATTTTCCTTTTCTCCAACACAACTCTAACAATGCCCTGGTTGAAATTCCATGAGAAGCGGAAACTGTACACATGATACAAACACAGAACATTACGAACTCAAAACAGCATCACATATAATCTCAAACTACCTTGTCAAGCTGTCCGTTTGCTGCATTTTTTATTTTTTTTTACAAAAGCAAAAACAGACACTAAGATTCAATTTATCATTGGCAACATGAAGTATTATCTGCACTCACATGTCATCTTTCTGAATCAGTGCCCCTGTTCAGTCCTACCTGTGTGAGTTGACCTGCAGGACAGGTTTATAAAGCTGAGGGATTTTTCTGTTGATGAGGGGCTGCAGTGCCTCCTTCAGCCGGTGGTAATTCCTCTCCAGCTCCCTCTGGTACTCCTTCTGGTCTGGACCAATCAGGCTTTTGTTCTTACGCAAGGCATCTTCACATCTTTTGGTGAGAAAGACAGTGAAATATTAGCATATACATTATGTTCCACGCTTTTGTTTTGGTATAAGCATTGACTGAACCCCCAAAAAGCATGGTATATGGAGAGAAATCCTATCTTAAAAGTGTTTCTTTGCTGATGAAACAAGGTTTATTGGACTTATTGTACATTAATGTTATTATCAATTAATATTATAAATTATGTTTTGCATAACAGAATTAGCCTTTAACTATTAAACTAAGCCTTTAACTACAGGTCATCAACAGATTTATTTTCTTCATAGCCATGTGATTCAAACCTCAGTTTAAACTTCACATGTATATAAGTCATCATCCATGGATCATACCTCTTTGTGAAATCTTTGAAGCAGAGCCGTAGCTTATTGTGGTGTCTGTACAGTTTTGGGTCACTAGGGATCTCTGACAGGAAAACCTGAGCCACCTCCAAAGGACCCTGAAGAAACCAGATGATGTGATTAATCTCAAACTAATAAATCTTATGAAAAGTTATCTTTATAATGATGTAATCACACTTTTGCATGACAAAATGTCAAAACTCAAAACAAGAACATTCCAGTATATCAAGGCAAAGAAAGCACTTCCACTTGTATTTATTTTAAAAACACATCTTAAAACATAGCTGACCTGGTTAACAGTTGTGCCCACCGATCCCTGTAGAACCATCTGCAGCATCTTAGCATCGGCAGGGTCCTGGTGGGTGGCAAAGGCCAGTTCCTGGGTCTTCTTCTGCATGTCCTCTATTGCCACCTCGATGGGTGTGGAAATAATCTGTAAAGAAAGACAAATGGTTTCAGTGACCAGGGTGACTGAGTTGAACAGAAGTGGAATGAAAGAGCTCTGTCTCATCTCTACTATGAACACCTTGTGACCTGGCTGTCAACTGTTCACCTACCTCCTCTTTGTGGATGATGTTTATCCGTGTCTTGATGTACGGGAAAGCATGTGAGGTGGTGAGTATGGTCTTGCGTTTAAACTGTTCATGCAGGTCACCATGGGCTCGCCCATCCAGGGTGAAAGGGGTGCAGTAGACAAAACGTCGCAAGTTGTAGTTCTTGTCAAAGTAAGTGATGCGGTCCTTCATCTCATATGTATCAAAGTAAGGCTCCACGTATGTGATCTGGATGAATGCCTGTAGAAAGAAAGATGGTTTAGTTTTTAGGTTGTGTTTCTACTGTTCTGCTGGACATTGTTGGGACTCGGACAGAGACACGCCAAGCTGATATCAAAGAACCAGCATCCTGTTTTGTTGCCTTTCGTCACCTTTGTCTGGGCCCTAAAAGGGACACTTGAACACACCACAAGGCCTACAGCCAACAGACAACTAGCACATACATTCTGCACCTTAATGAGAGAAAATAAGTCTCCAAACCGGCAGGTGGTGGCAGACTGTATTTGTCATTCAGTAAGGAAAAGAAGGAAACCTAGTACTGTGGATACAAACCGTAAACAAAGCAGTGCTTGCTTCTCATTGTCACACCACACAGACATTTCAGTTTTTTCATTCCAGATGGCCATGTTGTTGTATTGAAATGTTCAAATGAGATCAAGATGAAAGGATAAAAGGGCTTTCTGTTTGTGCCTTCTTGTCTACGCCAGATGGTTACTTTCATCACTTCTGTTTCTCGTCTGCAATGATTCGATAAGCTTAACAGCCAAACAGACTGGTCTCTCTCACCAAAGGGGACCGTCGCCAATTCAAGGTTTCTTGAAAACCACTGACGGGGGCTCGACTAGTGCCAACAATTTGAGAGACACAGCAAAAACAAGGATGACTCCCCCTTCACTGACAACTGACCTTCATCTTGGTGTGTCGCAGGGAGGCATAAAAGCACTATCAACTACCACGGGAGTGCACACTCTGTCCAGCACTGACCTTATTTGGGTCCAGCTTACACTTGTCCACTGGGTTGGAGTCCTTAATGACTTCTACCTGGTCTTCTCCAAATCGCTCCCCATAAAAACCCTGAGTGGAAACAACACAAAGCCTCATTACATTTGCTATAAATGTAACTGCATGCACATTTAACAAATAATGATTAAAATCATAGTTTTCAGCTAATTTAAGTGTTTAAATTAAAAGTATGCCAACAAAACATTTATTTCAGATCTGGAATTAAGCATTATAGAAATGTCATTACAAATTGATAATATCAGAATGTAATTTTGTTGTACTTACCTCTAGTCTGTGAGAGATTTCTGCCAGTTTCGTGATGGCAGGCTCTTTGTACACGAACTCCTGTTCATCCAAGTCACCAAATTTTGAACCATAAAATCCAACTCTGAAGTACGTACCAAACATCCTCTTCCCGTCCTGCGAGCAGAGGAAGTTATATTTTAGTGCTGAGAAGAAATATGAATTAAATTTACACTAGACAATGTGTATATTATTTTGATCCAGACTAGACAAAAAACAGCCAATACAAAATACGAATCAGTGAAAAGTCTAAAGTCACTATACTGATTATCTTATTGTGGTGGCCAGTAATAATGATGAACAAGTGATGACTTTTACTTTTGTTGGTTTATATTCTTATCAGAAATCCATCTGACAATGTCAGACTTTAGCTCACAATCTGAGAGCAAACATTTCTGAGCTCACAATAGTTAAGGGGGGAAAACAATGTAGTCCGCTAAGACAAATGACAGGTAAAGTATCTGTTTGATTCAATAATTACATAACTAACATAGATATGAGTTGAGTAACAGTAATTCCGTGTAATCTGGAAATATTCTACTTGTTCTGCCTATTATGATGCAATCTATACAGCTGAATCAAAAATAACCTCCCCAGGCTATTTGTGAGCAGTCAGTTATTCAGCAGGCCAAGAGAATTTGATCCGATTCGTCTCACGTGCTGTATCCTGAGTATGAGCTGATGAACTCTGGCAGGAGGTACAGGGTCCCCTTGTGTAAGCATAATCGTTACAAGTACTCACTTGTTCCCTTATCAGTTAAATTGATCAACAAGGGTCTCCTTGGGAATGAACGGGGAAGGTAATTTTAGGAATAGTTGGTGTTTTGGACGTTGGTTTTACATGCACTAGTATGTTGGATGGAATCATCCTTTTAATTTAATTTTTTTGTTTTTATGAATTACTATTTAATGATCTTAGGTTATTGAGTTGTATTTATGTATATGTATGTAGGTGTATGTATTGGGACTGGATGTGATTTATGATATGTGTGCAGCAATTTTTCCTTGCTCCAAAAGCAATTTCTCCTTGGAGACAATAAAGCAACCTAACCTGAATACCAGTGTTTTCAGACATGTCTATGGAAGCCAGTGTCAGCAGGTAGAAAACAGTCAAGAAGAGATCAGCAACCTCCAGAACATCGTTCACACATTTACTCAATTGTGATCACAGTATGGCAGCCATGGCATATCTGTATCCATTGCATAAGTTCCACTTTTTACAAAATTGTTCTTAAGTTCTTGCACCTCTACAACTGTGGAACAGAGGACAGGCAGGTGCACTGTTCCACCTAAGAATATCAGGCTAAGAAACGATTTATATTTACAATATTTTTTATCACTCATTTACGACCGGTAAACTATTTGCGTGAAATACATAAACAAATCTCTTGTCCAGTTAATTTGTACCTATTTTCAGTTTTTCCTGTATTGAGAAAAACAGACCTGGCTTAAAGATCAAAGTTGGACAGAAAGTTTCTAAAGGTAGCCTTAGATTTCATCAGCCATGACAGAAAGAGCAGAGAAAGATTAAAAGAAACACTCAGATGATTTTATTTGTAAAACAAAAATGGCAAACTGATGCCTAATAACTCAGCAAGTATTAAGGTTCAATCTCCCATCAAAACTTTTTTCTGCACAGACTTGACTATTTGAAAAGAAAATCCAGGAGGTAACTCAACAATTACAGTACATAAAGTAAGGTAGTTTGTGTGGAAAAAAGTGTGTCTGCCATAGGAAAGTGGGAAGCTGTAGAAATCTGTTACAATAGATATTAAAATTCCTGGTGTCCCTCTTGGTAACTACAGATTTGCCCAATATTGTAAAGAAATAAATTATGTATTTCTACTTAAAAAGAAATGTATGCAGTAATTTAAAAAGCCCTGAAAACTAAGAAACTTACCACAAGACACAATTAAGTAAAGTGGAAAGGAAGGGTCGGCAACCAGGGAAATAAAAAAGGAGAAAACAGAACAAATTTAATCAGGATTGGGTTCCTCCTGAAAATTACCAAAGCAACACAAACTAAGAAACAACAGCAAAAAACATTTCCACTAATTTTTAAGAAAGAACATAAACATGTTGTGGAGGATCCAGACCATGCAGACAGTTACGAAGAAAAAAGACAAAGTGAGAAAATAAAAATGCAAAACTTTCAAAAACATACCATGCACTCTCAGTGCATGTCCAAAAGGAATGCTCTGTCATGTCATGCAACCATCAAGAGGTTAATACTGTTAACAAAAGAACAGAATGGATGAAAAAAATATCAGGGGTCGATTTAGTTTGATCTTTTAAAAGAAAGGACAAGAATACGAACTAATAAAAATCAAAAGGGATAAATCAAGTAATCCTGAGATTACTGTGAGTTGAACCCTCTTGGAAAACACGGGACTGCTCAGAATTTTGGATCAAGATCTGACCCAATGCAAGTTTGCAACCAAGTGTGTTTTTAAAAAAAAAATCTCTTTTAATGGTGTGTGGTAAGAAAGGCCCACAGCTAGAGCATGGAGGCTAACAGATGTCCTTCACATAGAAACAGTGCACTGAAATCGAGCCCTGTGGTTGAAGAGATGAGATTAAGTGTGACAGCAAACGGTGCCAGTCAATGAGTGTGTTCTGACTGACACACCAGCAGACAGACAGAAGATAAGGATGGTATAAAGTGCGGATTGTGCAAGTGAGGCATTCGCTGAGACTTTTGTCATTAGTGTCACACACTGTGGTTTCCATGCACAGCCTGCCAACACTGTCACATTAAAAAAAACAAGCTCCTCTTGCAGAGTAAGAGGAGGGATGTAAGAAGAAAACAGCGAGGATGTTGCTGCTGTCGTACAGCAAGTGTCCCCAGCAAGGAACAGACAGATGACATTGTCTGCAGATGTTAATGGATTTGACGTATGTAACAAAGCAAACAGAGCAACAGAATGCCCAGTGCTGATAACAAAAAGATGAGAATAAATAAAATAATAAATAACAAGATAAACAAGATGAGCAGGGTCAAGCAGAAACCGTTTAGCCACCTACCTCCCAGCCAGTACTCTGTGTGACAAAAAGAATATAGGACATGTGAACGACGAAAAAAACACCTCACAGTGTGGCACTCACACAGACAAGATTGTTACAGCAAGGAGAATGAGCTCCTTAACAAATTAAATCCCGGTTACTAAGTAGCGAGCTGGAGAACAGAGCAACTGACCTCTGAAAAAAGAAACTTGTTCTCAAGTAAACATGGCATCTTATCCGTGGAGGAAGAGGCAAGTGTATCAGTTTCTTGTCACTAAGTAAACGTTCACTTGATGAGAGCTGTTGCTCTGCACTCCAGGCAACTATAACCTCACCCACACTGTAACTTGACACATCAGTCACACAGCTGGCCTTTAAGAAAAACCACAACTGCATCTCACCAACACCACATGCATCGTTTGTTTTACACTTCTGTAAAACTGTAATAAAACATGCAAGTTATCAGACAAAATCTAAATAAATACAGAAAAACACTAGAATTAAAATGCCAAATAATAAAAACATGCAAAGTTGTGCATGTGTGAAAGCTGGTGTGTACATTACATCAATCAACACCTCCAGGATACTTGTCGTGTCATGCTGTTACTGTGTCACTTGTGTTAAGGCCACAATGAATGCCAATTATTCTTAGGCACTGCAGATGAGAAACACTGCTTGTTGTATAAAAATCCCTGCTGGAGGAAACTTCACCCCTCTACATTGCCTCATAAATGTGACAGAAGTGTGTGATAAAGGTGCACCTGTGCAAAACATTCATGTGTCATTTGAGGTGTTTGATGAAGAGCTTGGAACATGCTGTCCAGTTATCCTTCTCAACATTGTACCACATGGCTCTTACTGGATTTACACAAGAACAAATGAAAGAAAATCGTTTACAACCTTACGTTACCCAGATGTGATCTTTACTTGGGAGGCTCACAATGATCCATCAAATCTGGATCACAGTGAAATAAAACATTTTCTCTTTTGGTTCTTGTAAAAATCCAGCAGCAACTTCTCACCTCAAGCTACTGGAGCCTTGTATGAAAAGAGGAGATCTGCGCAATGTGTGTATGTTTACCTGGTGAACAATTTTCCCAAAGGCTTCCTGTAGTTTACCATGAATGGTGGCTAGCTTCTTTGCATCCCTGTTGGCTTCGTGAATAGGGATCAGTACCTTATACACTTCATTTACTGCCTCGTACATACCAGCCTGGAAAGGAGAGTGACACAAATGTTAGTGCAGAATCCAAAAATACATGTGTCTAAACTTATAGATTTGGATAGGTTGGACAAGTTGCAGGCAAATCTGACTAATTTACTCTTTGCAGACACAACTCTGCATGCTATAATTTAGGTTAAATAATGATAAATAAACCTAATCTAATTTATTTTGTGAGACAAGGAGGAAACCACTTGCTCCAAAACGCCTGACTTCATCTATGACAACCCTGTCAGCATCAAGCCACCAAATGAAGCAAATATTCCTTCTCTTCTTCTCACCATTGAGAAAGAGGCAGCACCCTGCTCCAGGAGCCCCACAAGACCAATCTCAGTGAAGTATTTCCCTGAGCAAATGCCTTCCTCATCTGGAGACACCACATCGTCAGAGACAGCAGATTCTTCCAGCACATTGGAAGAGATATTCTGGAGCACGCACACACACACACACACACACACACACACACACACACACACACACACACAAACAATACAAGCATACACATTAGCAGACATTATTTGGGCCAAGTAGTTATGTAGATTATTCCAGAAAAAAGACAAGAAAAACATTATTACTCGAATTCTCCCTACCTGAAAGGTGACGCAGCCGACAGGTAGATACTTTCGGTCCTCTAGCATGCTCAAGTATTCTGCTACTAAGGCAGCACTGTGCACCAGACACTGAGCAGCCTCAGCGTGGTTATTCCTCTCTGAGTGTTTTCCAGCCATGTTCTGAAGCCATGTCAGCCGGAGGTCCGGAGACGTCTGGTAACCTTTGGCAATCCTGAAGACAGACGCAGACACAAAGACACAGATGCACCACAAAAACATAAAAGCACACTAAAAAATAATGATAATCAAATAATGATCATAGTGGAAAAATACACTTGTACGTAACCAAAACAATACTTTTGCATGAATGCACATGTACACTGTACCTGTACATGAGATCTATCAGCATCTCAGGATCTTCTTGGTGCTCTTTCATCTTCACTGTGTCAGACAGGATCATGTGCAGGTTAAATACAAGGTCCTGGACCTGGTAAAAAAACAAAAAAACAAATAGACCTTGCATTACATACTGTATGTTGCTTCCCCAAAATATCACTTACTGAAAACAACATTGTGGAGTACAGATATAAAAACAGGAAATAGAATTAACCATGCAAAATTAGTTGTCAGCTAATCCCCAGTCTTCTCACAATGATAAAAGCTGAATTAACAACTGTACTAATAGATAAACTAGTACCTGGTCTGGGAAGGTGGTCTCCCTCAGTTCAAGGTCCTCCTCTGCATATGTGAGGATTGTCTTAAGAGAGCGACGCAAGAACTCCTCGTTAAAATTCTGAGATGTTCCCACCAGCGAGGAAAGAGACATGGTCACTTGCATCTTCACTCTTGCAAAGTTCTGAAAGTACGACCACAAATAGAAAAATATTATCAAATAATATACAGTATTTTGCCCAGGCTACTGGCAATGGTACTTTTAACCTTTACAGATAATACACTTCATAACTCTAAGAAATCTACACTCCAGCCCAGCCTCACAGGTTCATGTGTAAATTCTGCTATCCGACAAACACCACAACATGTTAAGTTGCAAATTAAAATGTACTCACATTGCCAATCTCAAAGTTTTGCCTCATGAGAAGGTAGAGTGAGGCGCTGGCATGGGCCCTGATGGTACTTATGCAGCTGCTGCAGCTCCTCAGCAGTCGCAAACACAGGTCGGCACACTGCTCTGTCTCCTCCTCAAAAAGCAGTTCAGGAAACTACACAACCAAGAAAAATAAACATAAATTAACAAAATACAACTTGTAGAATAAACTGAAAGGATGAAATGAAATTAGGAACTTTAATACAACCTTAGACACTAGGGCCCTCTGTGTGGCAAAACAATGCTGCAGGTAGAGGGCACTCTGGTTACAGGCCATACTGTGGAGCAGCACCTTCAGCACCCCTCCAAGGACACTCTCTTTAGACTCTGTCACTGACACAGTCTGGAGAAAGAGACACATAAGCAGTTGAGAATGTGTGAATTTAACTGTTAGAGCACACTGTAATTTGAGCATTAGTAACTGTGCTCATGCACATTTCCTTTTTGCATGGGTAAAAGTACAAATCCTTGTTTGTTACATACCTGTACAATAATCTCCAACGTATCAAGAATAATTAAGTTGGCCTCCGTCGCAAGGTTACCATCAATAAGTGCTTCATGTTCCAACTCTGCTCTGGTCCTATAACCGAGATACCAGAAACAAAACCAATACATTTATAAAGAACTCAAAAATGATGGTCTTCATGAAGTATCCTTGAATGTTTCACTATCACATCCAAGCAATTACCCATAGTCATCTACAGTCCTTTGTATTGAAGGAAAGAATGTATGCTGAGTGGAACCTCAGTCATTTGTGCTGCTTTAATTGCTGAAATATGATATTTTCATTCAGTGCAAAGTTTATTAAAGTGATATAAAAGTTGCACTACGAGATATCTTTAAACCTGTATGGCAAAGATTCCTCTTTTCCAAATAATCTACATCAACAGTGCATGCTTATCCAGTTGAAGAAAGTTAGCCTAAATCTATAACTTCACTCACCAGAAGCTTAAGAGGTTTAAAGGCATTAAGGAGGCTGCTCTTCATAACTAAGTAACTGAACAGTAAAATAATCTACTTCTGATCTACAGGTGAAACACTAGGGCTAAATGTTGTATATCTAAATGCTTTAAATTGTCTAGGTTTAAGTGCATGAAACTGGGTCTGCCTCTGTCTGGTGTTTTAAAATTAACGGAATAAATTAATAATGCATTAACAAACTACTTTTGTCTTGTTTTTTGCTCGACAGGGAGACATATGAGTCAGAACCCAAAACAAGAAGCACAATGGTTAAAAAGCCAATCACACCCACTGCAACCACTACCAACCCTGAGACAGACGTTGTTACCGGGACAGAGAGTCTAAGAGGATGGGGGGATTCAAGGGTCAGAACCTGGATCAGGGTTTCTCTGCTGGTGCATTCATGTGCAAATGTGAACTCAGAAAATCAAAATAGAGAAGAACTGTAAAATAAATGTAACATGGCTGTATCACAAGCCACAGCATTATGTAGGCTCACCCAAAACAAATGGAGGAAACATTTTCACAACTTGTTCAGAGATGAGTTCAAGAAACCTAATACAAACTTTTACTAATAAATGTTTTGTCCATTTTAACTCTCTAACTTCCCACATGCATAAGAATACACCATAAATGAGGGACTAAAGCAGGGGGAGTATTTAAAGGAATACACAGCAAATATGGACCATACAATACCTGATTGATCTGTGACTCCTACATAAACACACATCAACATGAGAGAACAAATGGAAATTAACAAACAAACGATGGATCTTAATTTATGAAAGAACAGAAACAGAATTTACCAAAGAATAAACCAGCAACGTACTTTTTTTTCATCATCTGACAAAAAAACATGATGTGTGAAAACAGAATTTTAAAGCCTGCATGCTACAGAGACATCTTTGGTTACTGGTCAAACATGGACATTGTAACATTTGGCAATCATGTTTTAGATAAGTCTGGTTCTGTTCCTATGTAAATTCAGAAACAAAAAAAATGTGTGATGGCATTATATGTATTATTAAAAAGGAATTCAACAGTGATATCATGTTAAAAGGATTTGCCGATGATAATGTACTGGTATAAAAATGAAAACAAAAACAAATCACAGTTTTGTAATTATCAGAAAGAGCGTACTTGTCCATCTTTTCACTGTTTTGTCGCCAATGGGTCATGTCCTTCCTCCACCGAAGGTTCTCCTGACTGCCAAAAGCACTGCCAGATGGACTCCGCTCTAAATGATAAAGAAACAATTATTTACTTTTTTAATGATGATGAAAGAGGTTATGTGTACTCAGAATATGTGACAATCTTTGGCTAAATGGTTGTATCTAAAGTACTAACAAAGGGTGCAGGTGAATACACGTGTTTATGCACATGTGGAGGGTGAAAAGCAGGATAGCAAGTAACTGTGTGTTTTTGTGGGTCAAAAATCCTTTTTTTTGGTTTACCATTTCTGGTTTCTTTGGAATTGTTATGTGGTGCACGTGCAACTATGTGCCAGAACGTGTCCCCCACCTAGCTGTCCGCGGCTGCGTCGCACCATCTCCTGTCTGGCCCCGATGCTGCCGAGTATGGCCTCTTCTAGTTTGGCCTTCATGTCTTTGGACTTCTTAAAGGTCAGGCTGTTCATCCGCTCAAACGCCTTCTTCCCCTGCATGGTGAACACAACATGGGCCTTGTATCCATGAGGCAGAGGGTGAGTAGAAGGACAGAGAACACACAGCGGGGGAAGTTATTTGCAGCACAGCACCCAGCAAGCGAAGCAGGTTAGTAGGATCAAAGCAAATGTGCAAGCACGACAAAGGAAACAGCAATCACAGCATAGCAGAAAGTGCTTGAAATACACAGAATAAAATGGATGACTATTGAGTAGAAGGCTGCAGGCTAACAACACAGTGGTGAATCTGTTCAGTTTGAGTATCACTGTTGATGTTACCTTGTATTCAAAGCAGGAGACACAGAGGTAGAGGAGATCCAGCAACCGGTTGAGCTGAGACACTGACAGGTCTGTGAACCACTTCTGTAACACCAACTCATCAGCGTTCTTCAGGACCCACAGCAGACAGATAAGCAGGCTACGACTTGACTCAGCTGAGAAGCTTCCATGCTGACGACTCGCCTGGAGAGATAAACCGGGACAAGTCAAAAAAAAAGCAGAAGGCATGTCCAAGATTAAAATATTAGGGCAAGATGGCAATAGTAAAGGCTTTGT
The DNA here is from genome assembly GCA_032362345.1 of Sandelia bainsii. Lineage (NCBI taxonomy): Eukaryota > Metazoa > Chordata > Actinopteri > Anabantiformes > Anabantidae > Sandelia > Sandelia bainsii. The sequence goes on along the minus strand of JAUMHL010000021.1, from coordinate 20,209,356 downwards.
ATGGTAAGTAGAATTCATAAAACTAGTAAATGCAATAAACAGTCACCATGCACTGAAGTTCAAGAAGTTACCTGCGAGTTGAGCAAGAAGCTGCTGGGTCGGGACATTGGAGAGGCTGTTGAAGTGCCTGCTATTGCCATGGCAACAGTCTGGCTGATCATGCTACTACCCTCACCCTCTGCCTCTTCTCCACTGCTTCCCACAACTGCCCCTTGGGGACCACCTGGCCGACCCCACTGGTTATGGGACTCTAGTGACACAAAACAGAATGAAAACCAGGTTATTCAGTACTGACCAATTAAACTGGATTGGAAACAAAACAGAAATAAGAAAATCCCACACTAAGAATTAGACAAAATAAATGTATCCGTGTTAATGTTATCCAACAAATTAACTTGAAATGCGATTGCATCCCTTTCTAAATGCAATTTCTAAATTGCTCATGGACCTTTGCGCTAATCTTGTGATAGACAAGAACATCTTTAACTAGAGTCACTGTACACAACAGGATGGCGAGAGCAGTTGCCTCAAAAAACCTAAAACATGAATTGAACTGAACTATCACTGATGCAAACTTCGCTAAAACTAACAAAAATCAAAAGGCTAAAACACACATTTGTCAATAAACTAATACTAAAACTAAATCAAAAAGATAAAATATGCCAAACAAAATACTTTTTGTTTGTATTCAAAGCATTGCTCGTAATCTTTACCTGTAAAATCATGCAGCTGTGGTAGTGTTTCCATGACAATGCCAATAAGAGGCAAGTACAGCATTGCGACTCGTGCCTTGACCTCAGGATCAGCGTAGCGTGGGTCAGAGTCATGGCTGGATAGGAGATTATGAACAACACTCACGACTTTCTTATGTAGGCCAAACATCCTACAAAAATAAAATAAAAAATAGTAAGAAACAAAAACAAAACAATAAAGAAGAGAAAAAAAGAGGTTTCTGTTTGCCTATGAAAGGGTAAAACAGAGTCTGCATATTAAGATATGACTGTAACACCACAACTCACTCTCATGTTTGTCCTGCATGTGTGCACTTATTTACTGGTCAGCATGTAAACTTGGTTATCTCTTACCAACAGGCTCAACCTTAGAATATCAATGTTATTTGCAACATATGGCAATTTGTTAGGTAGAGCCTTATCAAACAGACACAGCCACACACAGTGACAATGATCCATTAAGATGACATGTTTTGTAAGGATCGTCCATTAAGGTATATTCCCTGAAAGTTAACATAACCCAGAAATATACCTTGAGTTATACAAATTGTCTTTTTTTTCCATCTTTACCAGGGAATAAGAGTATACTAACCCCTCATTATCTGGGTCCAGTATTACAGACAATTCAGATAGTACAAGTCCAACCAGATAATGTTGCTCTCGGAAAGGTACAGACAGCTCAAACATGTTGGCTATCTTCTGGTCCTGAACATGTGTAGAGAACCCAGAGCTCTGTGGGAAAGAAGATAAGATTATTTCAAGTTAAGTTATTAAGTTTGCAGAGCTGTTTGAAATGACCAAGTTTTATATTTCCTTCATCTCTTTTTCTCTGACCTGTGAAGTAGCTGAAGACACAGAAGGGGAAGGCGAGGCAGGCGGTGTGAGCAGGCTGCAGGGCAGATTGAGGGTGACGTAGTGTTCATGGCTGCAAACAATTCTCAAGAAATCTAGCCTCAAAGACTCAAGAGTTGGGTTCTGCAGAGTGTAAAGCTTTGTGGACACCTTTGAAGAGAAGATAGTGCACATTAGTGTAAATTCTTAAAGACAACATGTACTGTCAAAATAACAAATTCTGATTCAGCAATGTTCTTGATACATTGTGATCAGGTTTTCTAAGTACTGTCAGAAAATCTGAAAATCTTTATTTATAAATCTTAAATTCATCAGAACCAACTTAAAAGGTGCTGTATGCTTCATATCACCAGAACATAGACAATATAAAAATATCTGGCAATTACTCCAGATACTTATTTTAAGGAGCTTATACAATTTGATTGGTTTACTACTGTATATGATTGGCACTCAGCTATGCAGACAGAGTATGTGTGCCTTCTTTTTTTCATCCATACACTACCAGTCAAAAGTTTGGACACACAGGAATTACCATGTTTTTCATGAAAAGATACATGTCTTCAGTTGTGT